>LNAC01000182.1:1486070-1681140 GCA_002007465.1 Ailurus styani
AAAAAAAAAAAAGAGTCATACTGGAATTACACAAAGATTGCTGCAGTACTGTCTTAGATACACCAATAGTTTTTTTTTTTAAGGTGGACAATTTATTTTTATTATTGAAGTATAGTTGACATACAATGTTATATTAGTTTCGGGTGTACAACATAGCGATTCGAGAATTCTATACATTACTCAGTGCTCATCGTGGTAAGGGCGGTCCCCATCTGTCACCATACAATGTTACCACAATACTACTAACTGTATTTCCTCTGCTGTACTTTTCATCTTTGTGAGTTATTTATAACTGGAAGTTTGTACCACTCAATCCTCTTCACCCTTCTGGCAATCATCAGTCCGTTCTTTGTTTTTATGACTCTGGCTTTTTGTTTGTTCATTTGTTTTGATTTTTAGATTCCACACGTAAGTGAAATTGTATGGTATTTGTCGTACTTCGACTTATTTCATTTAGCATAAGACCCTTTAGGTCTATTCATGTTGATGTAAATGACAAGATCTCATTATTTTATGACTGAGTAACGTTCTATTACACACACTCACACACCGTCGTCTTTATCCATTCATCAGTTATGGACACTTGGGTTGCTTCCCTAACTTAGGTATTATAAATAATATTGCAATAAACACGGGGATGCATATATCTTTCCAAGTTAGTGTTTTTGCTTTCTTTGTGTAAATACTCCATAGTACAATTACTGGATCACATGGTAGTTCTATTTTTAATTTTTAAAGGAATCTCCATACTGTATTCCACAGTGGTTACACTAATTTACATTCCCACCAATAATATATGAGGGTTTCCTTTCCTCTACATCTTTGCCAACACTTCCTATTTTTGTCTTGTAGATAATAGCCATTTGACTGGGATGAGGTGGTATCTGCCTGTGGTTTTGATTTGCATTTCCCTAATGATGAGTGATGTTGAGTTTCTTCTCACGTGTTTGTTGGCCATCTGGATGTCTTCTTCAGAAAAATGTCTTATTCACATCCTCTGCCCTTTTAAATCAGATTATTTGGGGATTTTTGGGTGTTCAGTTGTATAAATTATTTATATATTTTGGATATTAACCCTTTATTGGATGTATCATTTGAAAATATCTTCTCCCAGTCAGTAGATTGCCTTTTCATTTTGTTGATGATTTCATTTGCTGTGCAAAAGCTTTTTATCTTGGTGTAGTTCCCATAGTTTATTTTTGCTTTTATTTTCCTTGCCTGAAGATACATAACCATAAATATATCACTAAGGCCGATGTCCAAGAGATTACTGGCTATGTTTCCTACCAGTCGTTTTAAGGATTCATGTCTTACATTTAGGTCTTTAATCCATTTTGAGTTTATTTATATGTATGGTTTAAGAAGGTAATCCAGTTTCATTCTTTTGCATGTAGCTGTCCAGTTTTCCCAATAAATTTTATTGATGAGACTGTCTTTTCCCCATTGTATATTCTTGCCTTCTTTGTGGTAGATTAATTGACCATAAGAGTGGGTTTATTTCTGGGCTCTCTATCCTGTTCCACTGATCTACATGTCTTTGTGTGTGTGTGTGTGTGTGTGTGTGTGTGTGTGTGTGTGTGTGCGTGTGCGCACGTGCGTGCGTGTGCACCAGTATC
Organism: Ailurus styani; assembly: GCA_002007465.1. NCBI lineage: Eukaryota > Metazoa > Chordata > Mammalia > Carnivora > Ailuridae > Ailurus > Ailurus styani. The sequence goes on from LNAC01000182.1 coordinate 1,487,687, forward strand.
ACACTGTTTTGATTACTACAGCTTTGTAATGTATCTTAAAATCTGGGATTGTGATACCTCCAGTTTTATTCTTCTTTCTCAAGATAACTTTGGCTATTTGGGGTCCTTTGTGGTTCCACACAAGTTTTAGGATTATTTGTTTTAGTTGTGTGGAAAATGCTACTGGTTTTTTGACAGAAATTGCACTGAATCTGTAGGTGGCTTTGGGTAGTACAAACATTAATTCTTCTAATCCCTGAGCATGGCATATCATTCCATTTGTTTGAGTTGTCTTCAGTTTCTTTATTAATGTCTAACAGCTCTCAGAGTATAAGTCTTTCCCCTCTTTAGCTAGTTTTATTGCTAGATATTTATTATATGTTTTGGTGCAACTATAAATAGGATTGTTTTTACAGTGGGTAATTTAAAGTCATAAAACTCTTCTGGGAGGTTCAGGCTTGATGCAGTAAATGAGAAAACACTCTGAACTTGGAAAAGAGTTAGACGATCTCCTACTTCAAACACATTTCTAGATTTTCCATTTGTGTTCACTTAATTTGGGAAAGTTACTATTTTTTTTCCCTTTGCAAGATCATCTATAGCACAAGAATTTTAAACAATGCATTTGACTTGATCTGGTGAACAGGAGAAAGGGAGATTTCAGTACCCTGTTCTGAAGGGAGGAAGAGGCCAGCTCTTTGAGATAAGGGTCCACTCTGAAATCCTATCTTTTGCCTATCTGGGCCCTGTCCTGGAATAGAGAGTTGTTGTTTGCTCTCTACATTCAAGGTTTTTTTGTTTGTTTGTTTGCTTGCTTCTTCCTTCTCTTTGCATCAGGGTAAAGAGTAAAGCATCCACACTGAGATGCTTCCTAGTGTTGAAACCATGACCAATAACAAACTATTCTCTTTCGATGTAGTCAAGACTTTCAAAAAACAAGGCTTGAAAAATTTCATTTATGTAAACTATAAAATCTGAGCCAGGCCAGCTGGCCAGTAACCTGAATAAGGTCTCTGTTGATTCCATCTCTAGGCAATGTCACAGGGAGAGGTCAAAGGTGGGCAGTACCACGCTGACCTTGCAAATGTCCCTGGGGCCTTCCAGACCACAGCTTGACCCCAAAAATGTAGAAACATGACCTAGACTGCTTATCACATCTATTTATCATGCTGCATCTCTTCAAGGTGACCTAATGCGAAGTTCTTGGCCTCAAAGGCCATTTTGATTACTATCATTGTTTGGGAAACTAGGAGATACAAACACATCTGGTAGAGGGGACGAAACAAACCAGACATCTGTGGAACCGGGGCTAGTGGACAGTCTAGCAGGAGAAACTCCCTTGTCCTCCTTGTCATTCAAATAGCCCCTAGAAGAGTCTATATCTAAAACCTTTGCTCAGTCTCAATTTATTTCTTCCAGCAACCAATAGAAACAACCTAACACTGTTACATTTTGATTAGAGACAGTGATGGTAAATTGCATGACTGAGAGAAGTTGAATGTGGTTCAGTACTCTTTATAAAAATCAGAACAACATCAGTAAAAGGAGCAAGGTAATTTTCAGTCTCTCCTTTAGCATGAGACTCTGAGAAATGTGTGGTAGGGGAAATGGACGAGAGAGCGCCCACTGATTCCTAACAGCACCTGCAGGGAGTATGGAGAATCCCCCCAGAGAGGAAGTTTCATTGTCATGTTCTTTGGGCAGTGGGTTTTCCAGCAGGGCCCTGAACTCTGTGTGGGATCTAGGCTCTGAGCTAATCTTACTTGGCAGAACCCTCAGTGCCTGTAGGGAGAGACTCTTATTAGATAGCAGGGTGGGATCCTGCACTGATCCCAGCGGTATGATCTGCACTGACATTTCCCTTTTTCAGCTCAAGGAGGCAATAGGCTAGTGAGCAGGTTAAGAGCAGCCCAATTTCCCGGTTCTTCCTCCATCTCTCACCTTTGACTCAAGTATAACCTTATGTGGCTACTGTTTCCAGTTAAGGTGATGCCAGATCGAAGCTATTTTGTTCTCCTTCCAAGGAAAATAAGTGAAGCACAGTACAAAATGTTCTGCCACGAACAGAAGCATGCCAATGAGAAACCCATATACTAGGGAGAAAGCAAACTGTACCCTTTGGTATTAACACTGATATATTTTGGTTAAATCAAATCACTGTGACTAAAATAAATTATTAATTTGGCATAGATTTTGTATTCAGCAAGGAAATGGTTCAATTTGCATTGAACAAAGAATTGCCTTATTCCAGTGCTATGCTAATGAAGTGCTACACTTTGCTTTACAAATCATTATTTACCTGTTAATTGGCTCTGGGGAAAAGCAGTTAAAGGTGATAAAAATGGAAAGACTTTCAAAAGACAAGAATAAGAAGTGGTTAGAAGAGAAATAATTTAATTATCCAGGGCTACAGGTTTAAGAACTTCTGTAACTTCAGAATATGAAGATTTCTGTTAACTACACTCAGTGGGCGTAACCACTGGGACAAGATTAGTACTGATAAACTGTATTCAAAGTTGACTAGAAGCTAAAGTATCAAAGTCAGGCACATTGTATTAAAACAACCAGATTATTGATTGAATTAAATACAATCACTGCACTGTCTGTGCTCAAGATCGAGCTTCATCATGCTCGATTTTATCATTGTTTGGCTCACGACGAAGGAGGAAGGGAAAGAGGCCGCCTGCTTCTCGGGACTTGAAAAAAACCAAGAGACCCTTGGTCTACTTTCCCTGCTAACGAGGTGAGAGAGAGCCGAGGACAGGTGCGCGGCGACCTCTTGACGAAAATGTGTGATTTTCAAGATGTGTTCTTTAATACTCTGTACAATACAAAGTATTTAATACAAAGTACCTTGATATCTGCTTAAATACATGTTATGAAGACCCCGTAGGGTTCCTGGGACACTTAATTAGTTCCACCTCATCCACTTCCAGAGGATATTAAAAACAATACCACAAGGCTTTGTAGTCTCTAAAATGAAAACATAAAAGCGTATTTCCAGCTTGATGAAACCTAGTTTTATTTTGTCTACTACTATCTATTTACCTACAAATTCTGTTGGAGATCACGGGGATACTGAGCAGGGCAAACAGCAGGTACAAACTGCCGCAGGAACCCGCCCTTCAGAGCTCTGCTCAGCGCCCCCTGCGGCAGCTCCCTCGCTGCTCCCCATCCTCCTGCACTTGGCCCCCAACCGGGCTGTTGAAGCCCCAACCGTGCCAGGTGGATCTGCTTTCTAAAGAAGCGACTCTTGCTCTGAAAAGTCTCCCGTTTTCTCCTCCATCCTGTCTGCACCAAAGCACTACCAAATCTCTTCCCCTCCACGACACCAGTTTCAGCGGACCACTCTGATCCGATGATGGCTCTCTGTCCAAGGCACACGCAAGGAGGGATATGAGACACCTTTAACTGGCGTGAGTCTAGACTGGAGGGGCAAAGAGAACCTTCCTTGCTGGGCAAATAACCTAGAGAAGGAAGGTAGAACCTCACAGTAAGTTCTGGGCTGGGCTGGTGCAAAGAGGAAATCTGGAAGCGGTGTAGCTACTGGAGAGCCCTCTAGAGAATTTGCTGGCAATAATCTGGACGATGAAGCAGGCCAGGTTCCCCTGTTCCGTCAATATGAGATGTGAACCATCCCGGCTGATGCCGGGTCTGACAGCTCCCCTTGCCCCCCGGCACAGCCCGCCGGTCCTGGACACAGGCAGCCCCTCTTCCTCAACATGGAGGCTCTGTCCCCATGCCATCACTTCTAAGAACCAGACCGTGGAAGTCTCAGGATTCTTCTAGAAAGAAGAGGGCTGGAAGGTGAAGTCGTGGAGTGATGGCTTTTGTATTTTTTTCCCTCTAGCAGGACATTTGTACAGTGAAGGGTTTCCAGTTTACCTAAGGTCACTAACGCCCTGATGATCCTCATGGTCAGACAGGTCTCCCGTATTTTGACCTGAGGCAATGACAGTGTAGGTTTAGGTCACAGAATACTGAGAGGCCGGTGCCGGGATCCCATTGGACTACTGAGCTAGGACTTTGCTTTCCAGGTAAGATACGGAAAGGTGATAGTGGTGTTTACTACAGCAACGCCCCCATTTAAAATTCCCAGGTTTTTTTTTTTTTTCCCAGAATAGTCATCGTCACCTTTCTTTTTTCAAATTTCATAACTGTGGTTCTGATTCCAAATGCCTGTATTTTAGTCTTTAACGACTGAGCCACCCAGGCGCCCCTGTATTTTACTCTTTAGATTAAGAGCTTTAAAAATAAAATGAAACATCCTGTATCTTGGCATTTCGCAGATAAGAAAGGCCTATCATTTCAAGCTGCCTATAAATGTTGTGAAATCAGCTTGTTAAACTGGATAATAATATTTTCTTTTGTTTCCCAGACATCTGATTCTATGGTAATAGACCAAACAAAGAATGAACCCAAGAAAGTCTTATGGAGTTCATACTACTGACAGTGTTGTAAAGTTGGGAAAACTCATAATTTTGAAGTTATAATATACACATTCACTATGGTAGTTAAAGGTGAGCATTTATCTCTTTGTGATTGAATGTCACTAAACTCATTTGATTAGGGATGAACAGAAATGAATACCGTTGATTAGCTTCCTGGTGCATCTTTCAGGATTATGCTAGATTCTACTATATTTTATTAATTTGAATCGGGGCCGAATTTAGAAGTGGAGAATTGAAGTTCAGATCAAAATGGACCTGAACTGAAATGTTAGTTAATTAAAAATTAATTTTACTGCATAATATTTAAATTTATTTTATTGAACCGAGCTTAATAGATTTCAATCAAGGACTGATTCCACTGAGCAGAATTTGATTGAACTGAATCAAATCACTTTGAATACTATTCAAATGATTTAGATTTTATTAATTTGAATGGAACTGAAGTGACAGGTCAGACAGGAGTTCATTATTCTGAGCAGTATTAAATAGAACAGAAGAGGCCAACGCGCTCTATGTTAACTTGGTCCCAGTTTCCACAGAGGTCATGGCATTTGTGGCCCCCTTAGTCACTCTGGCTAATTCCTTTGTACCATGGCCCCAGGAACAAGTGGGACTAGTAATACCAAAGTGATCAAATACAACCACATGCTATTTGTAGGATTTAATAATACGCTTTCCTAGTCTTTTCCACTGGAAAAGCCCTGACCAATTATTTTAAATATTTCTTTTCTTTCGTATAGAACAAATTTAGAGGGAATTAACTGGATATCAGGGGTGATTATTTCATTGAGTACTGGCTGCTCCCTTTAGTTCATTTTCCATTAAGCACTGTATTTATTGGTTAAAGTATGTCTTACCCCAGGCCCATCATTTATACTGAAATACTTGGTATCCTGTGCCTCAACTTTTATCGATTAATAGATAATAGATGCACTTCAGCTTATGTTTAAAGGACGACTATAACTTTTTAAATTAGTAGCAAAATAGTGCTTTGCAATTGAACTGGCATGTTCTATAATCAAGAAGCACCTTTTTAGTGCTGGAAAGGCAATTTGGGGAATAGGGGTGAAAACCTAATTCCCAATCTAAGCTTCTGAGTTAGCAGAAGGACTATGTTTAATAATTTACAACTACGGAAGTTTTATGCCTTGATATCTAATAGGGCATACACATAATAAGAAAAAATACACATGGGATGTCCTAAGAGCAGACAGTGGGTCCCCTAGGTTCAGGCAATCGGTCCTATATAATTTTGGAGAAAGAAATAATTACCAAGGATCAAGGGGGACTGGAGGGCCTCCATAGGAGGCAGATCTGAGAGCAGCTTTGATGATCTAGAAAACCAGGAGGAAGTTATGAACATTTCAGCATCTCCTGAATGGCCGTGCCAAGGTATAAAGCCAGAAAACATCTGACTTTTTTTCTGGAACTATGGGGTAATCAGTTAGGCTGGTGGGGGCAGGGTAGGGAAGCAGAATTTACGGTTGGAGAAATGGTTTTGGGTACCTTCACGGTGTTTGCGCTTTAGTTTTTAAGTAATGGGGAGTCTAATTTAAAGCTTTTTAGATGTTAAAGGGTGCTTGGGTGGCTCAGTGGATTAAGAGTCTGACTCTTGATTTTAGCTCAGGTCATGATCTCAGCGTCCCAGGGTCGAGCCCTGCACTGGGCTCCGTGCTCAGTGGGGAGTCTGCTTGAGGATTCTCTCTCTCTTCTCCCTCCACCACCCACCCCTGTTCATGTGCGCATGCACACTCTCTCTCCCTCTTAAATAAATAAATAAATAAATAAAATTTTGGATGTTAAAATATTTTACACATACATTTGTGTTAAAATATTTTACACACACAAATACAAGTCATATAAACACAAAATTTAATACCTTTTTACATAAGGTATAAAGAATAATAAAATAGACTTGTGCTTAGTTTACTATCATTGTTATTATGGTATGTGGCTCTTTGAATATATCACACTTTATTAATTCTAATATTAATCAACATTGGGCTGTGTCTAGTTTTTTGCTCTTTCCACATACTCTCTGAAAATGCCTAAGTTCTGAGCACAATCCTATAGTGCCATTGTTAGGTCATATGGTTTGTGCATTTTGAAATTTTTTATCCAATTTTTTATCCACTTGTATGAATGTGGAATCCTACCAGCAGTATATAAAACTTGAAAATCCTTGACAATCCTTGGTATTATGCTGTTAACCTGTGACAACTGGTGAGTGACAAAGAGTACATCTTTTTGGTTTTAGTTACACTTCACTGATTACTTCTAAGATTGCTTGCCTTTCCATGTTTATTCATTTATCTTTCCTTATTTAAAAGAAATCTGTTCGTATTTTTTGCCCATTTTCTTACTGGACATTTTGTGTTTTATTGATTTGTAGAAAATGCTTAGGAAGATAATTTCTTAATAATTTGTAATACTGTACATCTTACTTTTTTTTTTAAAAAAGATTTTACTGATTTATTTTAGAGAGAGTGCAAGTGGGGAGAGGGGCAGAAGGAGAGGGAGAGGGAGAGCGAGAGCCTCAAGCAGACTCCACACTGAGCATGGAGCCCGATGTGGGGCTCAATCTCACGACCCTGAGATCACGACCTGAGCTGAAATCAGGAGTCGGACGCTTAACTGACTGAGCCACCCAGGGGCCCTGCAAATTTTACTTTTTATGGTGGTTTTAATGAGGAAACATTCTTAATTTTATTTTTTTAGGTGAATTTAACATTTCCTTCATGGTTTATTGCCCCGATATAATAAAAAATATTTTGTCTACTTTTTAACAAAGACCTTAAAGCTTTACCATTTCTATTTACTTATTTTTTTATTTTTATTTTTATTTATTTATTTATTTATTTATTTATTTATTTTTTTAAAGATTTTATTTATTCATTTGACACAGAGAGAGAGATTACAAGTAGGCAAAGAGGCAGGCAGAGAGAGAGGAGAGAGGAGGAAGCAGGCTCCCTGCTGAGCAGAGAGCCCGATGTGGGCCTCGATCCCAGGACCCTGAGATCATGACCTGAGCCGAAGGCAGCGGCTTTAACCCACTGAGCCACCCAGGCGCCCTTATTTTTATTTTTGAAATTAAGCTCTACACCCAACATGGGGCTTGAACTCACAAGCCTGAGATCAAGAGTCCCACACTCTACTGACCTAGCCAGCCAGGCACCCTTTAGCCATTCCATTTAGTTCTTTACATCACCTCTAATTACTTTTTGTTAATGATATAATATAGGGATCCACTATGATTTTTTTTTTCTTAACTTCGTATTCAGAAGAGGCAAGTCCATGGGGATGGAACACAGACTGGTGGTCGCAGTGGCTGGGGAGAGGGGGATGGGCAGCAGCTGCTTCCTGGCCTTCCCTTTGGGGGTGATGACAGCCCCCTGGCGAGCAGACGCAGGTAGGGATTGTCGGACACCACGAACACACTGAACACCACAGGAATGTTCGCTTACTGTGCCACTAAAGAATTTCAACACCATTAAAAAGAAAAAGGAAAAGAAAATCCAGCCAGGACCTTAAACTGAATGAGTCTGAGATCACTAGATAAATTGGCGAGAAATTTATAAACTTCTAAGTTGCACTTACCCTATTTACTATCATGATAAAACTGTCCATTTAGATGTTTTTAAAGATTTTTCAGTAAACTTTATAATTTTCTTGGTAAAGGTCTTTCACGTATTTGTTAGGTTTATTCATAAATGGCAGGCTTCTAAACATAAAATATTCTAACACTTCGTGCTATTTCGTATGGAGATACAATTGAATTTTTCATGTTGATGTTATATCCAGAAACGTGTTAAACTCTATTAGTTCGACTAATTAATCCACTGAGATTTTTAATTTTCCCAAGACTCTATTTTTATTTATGAATAATGTTAAGTTTGTTTCTTCCTTTCTAGTCTATATCTAATTTCTTTCCTGTCCTAATGGTTGTGACCTACTGCTCAGTGTTAAATTATATTGGTAATGAGGGTCTCCTCTATGTTTACTGATTTCATGGAAAATGCTTTCAATGTTTAACACCATTAAGTGTGATGTTGCTGTCACCTTTAAAAAACATTTCATCTTTTTAAGGGAGTTCCCTTTCCATTTCCTATCTGTTATTTTTTTTAACATCATATTTAATTTTATTCAATGCTTTGTCTGCATTTAATGAAATTATGTTTTTCCCCTTTTAGTCATTAATGTGGTAAACTGCATTTATAGATATTTTTAAAATAATGGTACTTGTAAAATAATCAACTTTGTTGGGATAAATCACTATTTATATGTATATTGGATTCTTTGCTCATTTGTTTTGGATTTTTGCTACTATGTTCATGAATGACATTGGCCTGACATTTCTCCCATGTTGTACTATCACTATGCTTTGATATCAAGTTGATACTGGCTTCAAAGAATGGTTTGAGCACTGTATAAGACTGAAATCATTCCAGGATGCCTGGGTGGCTCAGTCAGTTAAGTGTCTGCTCAGGTCATAGTCCCAGGGTTCTGGGATCGAGCCCCACTTTGGGATCCTTACTCAACAGGGAGTCTGCTTCTCCCTCTGCCTGCTGCTCCTCCTGCTTGTGCTCTCTCTCTCTCTCTCTGACAAATAAATAAATAAAATCTTTAAAAAAAAAAGATTGGAATCATTCCTAAATTATCTGAGGCTAATAAAATTTAGTGTCTTTTTTATAAGATCATACCCATTTATATTTCTGGTCTTGCATATCTGTTGTACTTATTTATGTGTTGTATTTTCTATGATTTTGTCTATTACATCTAAACATTTAAACGTATTGGTAAAGAGTTGTATTTATATCCCCCTTTATCATTTCTATTTAGTGTCCTTTCTTCTAAAGTCTACTTAGAAGTTTATAGATTTTACTAATCTTTTTAAAGAATTACCTCTGTTGAACTTTTAAGATTTAGGAACATGGAGCCCGATGCAGGGCTTGAGCTCACGACCCTGAGATCATGACCTGAGCTGAAATCAAGAGTCGGACGCTTAACTGACTGAAATATCAGGCATCCCTGTTGATCCTTGTTGTACGTTTTACTTATAGTTCATTAGTTCCTACTTTTACATTTATTTTGTCTGTTCTACTTTCTTTAGATACAGTCTAGAGTCCTTTGTCTAATTTTCAAGGTAGATGCTTAGCTCAATAGTTTTTAGCTTTTCTAATTTCTTAATGAATGCATTCAGGGCTATAAATTCTATCAAAATATCATTTAGGAATATTATATTTTGAATGGTATTGTCAATTTCATTTAGTAATATGTATTATCTAATTTCGATTAATTCTCCTCAGAGATTATTTACTCAGAGATTTACAAGTGTCTTGTAAAACTTCTAATTGTATGTTTCACTTTAAGCTGTCATGTTTTAAAAGTGTCTTTTTAGTTGATTTTTAAAATTTAATATAATCCTAGTCAGAGAAGAGAATTTACATAATACCAATAATCTCAAGTTTGTTGAGATTTGTTTTACAGAGTTCACTTTGTGGTCAATATTAAAAAAATTCCTTCCCGATACTTGAGAAAAATTTATTCTCTAATTTTTCTCTAATGTGCTCACTAACTCACCCTTGTCGATTATGCTAATTAATCCTATCTGCGTTGCCTAATAGGTAGCCAAGAGTTACATGCAGCTATTAAAATACAAATGAATTACAATTATATAAAATCAAAATTTAGTTCCTCAGGCCCCTGGCCACCTGCACTGGGGGCTATCATACAGGACAGCAAACATTTTTGTCACCTCAAAAAGTTCTTTCGAAGGTGGTGCTCTGTATACTTAATAATTTAAAATTTTTCCTGATCTACAGTTACTCTTGTTTGTCTAAAAGTGTCTTCATTTAGACTCTATTCATAATAGATGGTTTTCTGGCAGGTATTTTCAAGGGTGATGGTTATGTTCCCACAACAGTTCGAGAATATTGCAGTGGCTGTAGGTTTCCACTGTGAAGAAGTCAATGGTCAGCTTAATATCCATTCTTTCTGTGGGTGATCTGTATTTTCTTTCTGTCGAGCTGGGCATTTTCCCCACTCTTGTTTATATATAGTATGACTTCTTAATCCGAAATCTGCATATTTTCTTCAGTTCCGGTGAATTCTTAGCTAATATGCCCCCAAATAGGGCTTTGGCTCTTTTTACTTTCTTCTTCCGGAACTCCAGCTGGATATGTATTAGATGTTATTGATCTCATTTTCTTGCTTTTAATCTCTTTTTCACATTTAACAATTCTTTGTCTCCCTGGGCAGATTTTTGGGAAATTTCCTTCAGAATCTATTTTTCATTTCATGATTCTCACTTCAGCTGGGTCGAAACTGCTACTTAACCCCACCATGATGCTTTTAATTCTGATTTTGATGACATTTTGATTTCTACAACTTTTATTTGGTTCTTTTTCAAAGGACACTTCTTATTTTTGCCAGCACCTTCCCTAATCATATTTTCCATTTCCCATTAAAAAAGCCAACCTGATCCAATAATTTCAGTATCTTAAGGTTTTGCAGGGCTGAAAAACACTACTAGTTATTTCTATTGACTCACAATTACGGTATCTTGTTTCCACACACGCTTCATGGTTATTTTGTTTTCCTTTGGGACGGTGTTCCTTGGAAATGTCTCTGGGAATTTTCTGAGGACCCCCTGAAGTCCTGCCCCTTGCAGGTAATTTGCATTTGCTTTTATCAGCTACCTGCGGAGATTGCCAAGCTGGGGCTTCTTTAGAATATATCCCCAGCTTGATTTTTTTTCTCCAACCATACAAACAGTGTGACGTAGCCCTGTAAACATGTGTCAGAACCGGCTTTCCATTACACACAGCGTCAAGGGATAATTTCTTTCTCTTTCTCTTTACACCAAGCCAAGGTGCGGACAGTGAAAATTTCTATGTTCTCTTTTTTGGCAGGATGGGTTTTTAGTTTTAGTTACTAGTTTTTCCCCCCCCCACACTGGGTCTTGACCTATGAAATCCGTTTCCCTTAAAGGGATGTTTGATACAACTCATTGCCTGGCATGGTCCCTTCTTCCTCTACCATCATGGAAACTGAATCCATAGGTTGCAGGGAATTGGCAGAAGCCCCGAGGCCAGCTTCTGGCTTTTTAGCACACATTAATGCTGCTGGCCCATGGTTTTGCTTCATTTTCAGCCCCTAAGGATCTTCCTCACTTTCACGCAAGCTCAATGATACATTTCAAAGGGTTTTAAAAAATATTTTTTCATGCATTTTAAAATGTTTATGGGGGAGGTCTTTTCTGATACGTATGAGGCCTTAATCCTGTGGTGGAAGTCTGTCACTGTGGGTTTTACAGCGGGTGAGAAGCATGGCCAATGTGATGTTCTGGAAATCCTAGGAGTGGGGCAATCAAGACTGGAAGTCCCATGACCACGGCGTGTCGCACAACGGAGGCAGAGGTAAATCCACTGTAAAAGGAAGTCAGTGGGATTTGGGGACCAGATGGAATAGTTGTTGGTGACTCCTTGGTTTTAAGATGAAGGAAATAGGAACATTTTGAAAGACATGTTTATTTCAGAGGAGGGTACTGGTTCAGGTAAAGAGGCTCAGTGTGATTTTACATGGGATACACTTAAGGTGGTGATGGGGGCTAGTTCTACCTGCTCAGGCGTGACTCTGGAACATTTGTGAGGTGCTGCCAGAATATAGTGCTCCGGGGGCAGGAACGCGTCAGCCCTGCAATGTGCGAGCTAGTCTTGGACAAGTGACTGTCTCACCCCAGATGCCAATAGTCCCCTGCCAGAGAAGCCCTCTAATATAGCAACTGTGAGAATAGACAGGAGACAAGATTGTGACTTCAAGAGAGAGACTGGAGCCTGAACTGTCCATCCGTGAACATCCCATAGTGATCACAGAGCCTGAGAGAGGGAATCCGTACGTGGAATGGGGCGAGTGGCCAGCTAAGTCCTTGCTCTGTGCTGCACCCACACCAGCAGATGAGGAAAGACTTGAAAAGTAGGCACCGTGAGGAAAGAGAATCGAGGCATGTGTTTTTGGTTTTTTTTCCTTCCTTAAAGATTGTATTTATTTATTTGAGAGAGAGAGAGAGATTTGAGCATGAGAGCACAGAGGGAGAGGGAGAAGCAGACTCCGTGCTGAGCAGAGAGCTGCTCGGATGCCGGACTCGATCCCAGGACCCTGAGATCATAACCTGAGCCGAAGGCAGCTGCCTCACCGACTGAGCCCCCCAGGTGCCCCAAGGCAATGTGATTTAAAGAAAGGTTACTTCTCTGAAATCTGCTCTCATTCTCATTCCTCAAGGTAACTTACATTTCTCCCCACTGTGTGTGAAGCCATAGGTTACGCAGACCTCAGTTATTGCATTCAGCATTCTGTACTGCAGTTGTTTGGTGTGCTCATCCCCCTACAGACAGGAAGCTGGATCCTGTACCTCCAGCATCTAGCAGGGTCCTAGGTGCACACATGTCTACTGAATGTTCCAGAAAGGTGAAGGATAAAGCTTGACCAACATCACTGGACTTGAGGATTAGGAGGTCACTGATGAACATGAAGGGCAGTTTTCATGTTCCAAGTGATCCAGCTTCAAGAGGTCAAGGTGAAAAGATGCAAGTAAGCAAATGTGACTGATCGAAATAGAAAAGTCACGTGCATGTGGGAAGAGAGAGAGGGCGGCCGGAGATGCGAGTGGGACAGAGTAGAGTAGATTCTGTAGGGCAGTGGGGTCTTGAACATATGAGCAGTCAAACATCAGTTAACAGAGAGGAGAAGATGAAAGGTGTGTTACTGGACCAATACTGATCAAGAACTATAATCGCTATGATGACTCACACTGCTTCTTCCCAGCAGGCTAGAGCCTGAGTCAGCCCTACATAAACACTGCCTGGGAGAAAGTCTTAGGCTGAGTGTCTTACCTCCAGCCCATTCTGATGAAGACATTACTTGGGGAGCCATGAAAAGGACAAGAGGAAAGGATCAATCTTAAAGCCAAGGCACTCTGAACAAATGCCATCTTCTCAACTGTTTGACAAGTTAAAAAAGGAAAAAAACAAAAACAAACCTGATTATCCTTGACCTTTAACCCTGCAATATCTAATAAAGACAGCAACCACCCTTAAAAAGCACAGCAAGACACTGTTTAAGCAGCGTGCCCCACGGGGTCACATCCACGCCTGCTATTCACCCCTTTTGTGGTCACGGGACACCACGTCAGCGGAGGCACACACGATCATCCATCACCCGGCCCTTCTCCCAGGGAACGAAGATGCTAAAGCCTTTTTCGATGGCACAGCAGTTAATAAAAGTGGCACAAATTCAAAGTCCTCCAATCTCACAGAAGAGCAGTGAGATGACCAAAAATTCAATAATAAGTGTCAGATTTTTCAAGTGGGTAAAAGGGATACTTATTTAAACAGTGAAACCTCTAAAATTTGCCCTCATTTTTTTTTCTCCTGACAACAAGTGAACTGAACACCCAAAGCACAGGATAAATTTTCCCTTGTAAGTATTTAACTAAAACTTGTTTTGTTAGCCTGCTGATTAACCTGCCGATATTAAATGAGATTCTTCAGAGACCATCACATTATGTCAATTAGTCACTTTTTTTCCTGGCAACAGCAACTGATTTCAGTTTGACTGTAATGAATGTAATAGATTATACAATGTTCAGATACTCTTTTTGGTTACTGTTGCCTTGCAGTCCTAGATGAGCAATTTTATTAAGATGTCTATTAGGAAGTCAAAGGCAAAGTAGCAAAGCCACCTGCCCTCCCATTTAAACTGTTCGTTTTCTTTATAACCGGCCTTGATACACTGTCCCACTTTTTATTAAACATCAACTCCTCTATTGCTAAGCCCTTGCTCGTTGCAGAGCTTTTTGTCCCTGCTGGAACCCTTCCCCCTTCCCTGCTCACACTTGGTCTTCAAGTTTCAGCTTAAACGTCCCCTTCCTGGAGATGATGCCCTGGACCACGCCAGCAAAAGTGGGTCCTTCCTATTATTCCCACTCAGGGCACTTGGTTTTATTTAATTATGCGAGGTATCACTATGTGTGATGGTGTGACTTCTTCACTTGCTCACTCTCTGTCTTCTCTAGCTGAACAGAAGCCCCACGAGGGCACTGCCGATGACATGCCATGACTGTTACATCCTCCGCTCTTAGCCTCACACAATATATTCCTGCTGAACTTGCGCCTGGTAACTATTTTTCCCTGTGGATACTGCAGAGATGTCCAAAGTAGTTTCGAGTCTATCCCTGAACTTTGAATGCAAGGCAACCCCAGACGTCCAAGCAGAAGGCGCCACGTCCCTGCTCTCCGTCTCAGAAGGCGGAGCTTCGCCCCATCTCTCGTCAGCCACCTACTCCATCACTCTTCCTTCTCAGGACTCGTCGAGCCCCTGCCCATTTTTCTGATTCAGCCCGTCCTCCCCCAGCCAATGCATCACACGGCCTCATCTTTCCTAAGGAAAGTTTTTCATTAGCTCCTGCTGCCTCAATACCACATCTCACCCCCAAACCCTGTATAACAAGGGCTCTGCTTGCTGCTGGGGCCTTACCTCCTGCTGACACATCCCAATCTCTGGACACACAGAACTGGCCTCAGTTCCCGGAATATGTCCTGCTTCCCCATATCTCCATGTGTTGGCTCAGGCTGGGCTCACGGCCAAGGCTCTGTGGGTACCTTCAGATCCCGTGTCACTTTCTTTGGGAGTCTGATGCCGGTTCTATTCTCCCTACCCCACCCACCCCAGATTAGGTAACCTCCACTTTATTTAAGAAACAACAAACATTTATCGATGGCCTATTACGGGCTAGGTGCCCGGGACATACAGTGATAAACCAAAAAGGTCCCAACGTTCTTAGCTGCTTGCAGCCCAATTCAGGCTCGGCAGATGGGGCACAGATGGACCATTTTATTACAGAGGGCCACACTGCGAAGGATCTCTTTTGTAAGATCCCTTTGTACCCTCTGCATACAGCCCCACTCCCGCCCCCATCCGCCCCCCGACAGCAAGGGCCCGGATCAGGGGGTCTCCTTCTTGTCTCTAACTGTGTCTTCCAGCCTGGCCGGCGTGCTCTCCAGGGGCAGGGCTGCAGCCTCCTCCTCTCTGCATTTCCCTCACTGTGTCCATGTCTGGGGTTCTCCAGGCCTCCAGGACCGCAGGCGGACAGAGGGATGGCCGGGCAGCTGCCGGAGGGCAATCACCGACGGCTGAGCTGGTCCCATGGCACTAAATGGTTTCCTTGCGTCCACGTCTATACCTCCAGACGGAAACCATCTCCAGGGGTTGGTCAGACAGTGGCCTCTGCTCACCGCCTACGGGGCAGCTCCTCTCACTAAGAACAGAAGCGGAAGTCTTACCACATACCCTGTGACTTGCACCCCTGCCCGCTTGGGGCCCCTGCTCTAACTGCATCCGCTCCCTTCCTCCCCAGCTCACGCTGCTCCAGGCACTGTGTCCGCTGCTGATCCTGAAGTACCCAGGCACTTTCCTACCTCGGGGGCTCTGCAGGTGATATTTGCACCTGGACGCCTGTTTCCCTAACGTCCCCTCACCCTCCGATGTTGCTCAAATGTCACCTCTTAATAACCTACCTAAAACGGCATCTTTCCTTTCCCCCCACCCTGCCCTATTTAGTCCTCAGCATTTATTATTGCCGGCTATGTTACACACTGTTGTGTTTATTGCTTATTTTTGGTCTCCCCCCTCCTACCCCACTGGAGTCTGAGATCCATTACGGCTCAGCTGTTGTGACTGATGACTGAGAAATAGTGCCCGTCCCTAGTAGGTGCTCAATAAATATTTTTCAACTACATGAATGTAAGTCTTTTTTTTCTATGTCCCTTTTTCTTATCCAAACAAATAAAAACGGAAAAAGAAAAGAGAACAAAATTAAGAAAGCATATATACATCCTGGATTCTGGTGTTGGGGGATTTTACAATTTGTTTTTGTTATTCCTTTCACTATCCTTTGCGGCATCAATTGTTAGTTCATTTCACCTGCGGCAACTTGATTCTACCCGACGACAGTTTCTCGGGGCCTCCAGTGATCCGAGAAATACTGCAATTTGTCTCTGAAAAGTGATACCGATTATGCCATCTATGGAATCATCTCTGACCACAGACTTGCAGTCAGTACTGGTGTTCATAACTGCATTTATCCTTCAGTCAGCCTCATCCGTTAGCAATGATCTTATTTGCAAACCTTGTATCACATCTTCACTCTGTATCATATCCCCATTTTCTTCTTAGCAGTGCTGGAGTCAAACTTTAATCCTGAATCTGGTTTCTCAGTAGCTTCATAGTTGTACCTCACATGGACCTTTTTAAAAACAGTCTTAAACCGGGGACTTGTTTTGACAGATGTCATGGACTATGGCTGTGCAGGCTGACTTGAAGGGCCAAGAGCGGAGGCAGACCCAGCCCGCACTGCCCTCATTAGGCTGGGTGAGACTGGTCTCCAGAGAAGGGACCGTATTCTGAGTCACACCAGGCTCCCTATGTTCTGGGAGACCCTCGTATGACCCACGGTCAATGGCAAGTCAGCACAATTTTCTCTATGTACTAGAGCTCTCATGCTGGACACATACAAACATTCAGAAGCATTACCCGAGGACAGACAATTTTGGCAAAATAAGAGATAAATTTCAGTTGTATGTAATCTATTATATTTACAAAGGCAGGCAAATCTAAGTTTAAACAAATGAAAGATTGCTGAACATATTTGTTGAAATAGAGCTTTCTACTGAATTGTTCGTTCATCTACAGGGACACTGGATTTCCTGGGTTCTATCCTCTATTCTCTATGTCTTTCAGGGTCAGAGCAATGTCTAACGAAGGCTGATCGCCTGACAGCTCCCGAGCAGAGAGCACAGACCCGTGGCATAAGGCAAGTGGGCTGGGTGAAGTACTATTCTGTTACAGCCTAGCTCATAATCAGAGGCTTTCCCATGCCTTCCCCAGCCTGCACCTCCGTCCTGTTAGGTTGTGGTAACGTCTCCCGCAGAACATCCAGAGATCCACAAGGGCGACGGGGAGAAGCCCAGAGCCTCTCAGGACAGAGCTCTGCTCTAACTGTGGACGTGAAGCCTGGGGGTGAAGCGTCACCCCCTCTAGAAGCAGCTGATCCAGACACCTGCTGCTTGCGAGTGGCGTCCAGAAAATGCTGCCTCTTCCCATTCAGACTTTCGGACCTTGTGTATTCCAGCAAGTGCAAGCTTAGGGGTGAAACAGGGATCACCGAGCAGTGAGCACCGAAGCGTGAGTCAGGAGGTGTGGCCCCGACTTCTCCCTCTGTTATGAGGTTCATGCTTCCTTTCTCCCTCAGGTTCTCTCCTGCTCCGTAACATGGGGCATTTGATGTCGATGATCTCTGCTTCTACGTTTACTGCTGCACGATTCTCTGACTTTCCTGTGTATTCAGAGGTGATCTAAGTGGTTTATGTGGCAGCACCGTATTTTCTGTAAGTTTCACAGCTGTAGCAACACGACTCGCTTGTTCCTACTACCAAAAATATGCTTTCCCTTTCTTTGCCAGATTATTTACTACTTATTCTTTACATCTAAATATTGCCTTCCCATTCAATTTCTCTCTGAGTCTCCCAAGCAAAAGGGGGTGCGTTTATTTATTTGACAGAGCAAGACGCAGCGAGAGAGGGAACACAAGCAGGGGGAGTGGGAGAGGGAGAAACAGGCTCCCCACTGAGCAGGGAGCCCAAAGCGGGGCTCGATCCCAGGACCCTGGGTTCATGACCTGAGCAGGAGGCAGACCACCCAGGTGCCCCGGGAGGTGCATTTTCACTGGAACATCTGTGCAGCCCATCGGAGCCCGCATGCTACTTAGTCAGCGTCTGGGTACACGTCGACCTCCGTCTAAGACTGCCCCGTTCTGAGGTCAGGAGCCATCGCACTTTACCTTCATTTCTCCGCCTCTGCTACGTTTCACAATTATCACTCAGTAGACACGAAGCGGCGACCCGGATCCAAGCCCGCAGCTTCAGCACACGCGTCCAGCCCACCTCCCCGCCTGCACCCCAGGCTTGCATTTCTCTCTCTCAACCTGTCTCCAACTGAACGCCGGCCGCTTCATCCAAATACACGCATCCACGTGTGTCTGTGGTCTAAGGAGTGTCACGGTCACTCTTCTGCGACTGAATTTGTCTCATTTCACAGAGAAGTCGAGGTGATCAGAGAGAACGTCTGCAGCTTTCTGCCACCAACAGGTGAACCTGCCTCCGCAGGAACCGCCCTCCAAAATTTCTCCGGCCTCTGTCCTCTCCACGGTCTCACTTGGGGTCCCACCCCTGCCCCACCTGCCCAGGAGCTGTGCACGCTACTTCTCTCTACCTCTTGTAGAGTAAACCTCTGGCATTGAAAACTTTCTGAAAGGGTTGCCGTCTCGGATGTGCTTGTTTCCTCGCGTCCTGCTTTCTTCCGTGTGGATTCTTCTCCAATCACTCTATTTGGAGGGCCATCCGAAGACCACTGCTCACTCCGTCGGCTCTCTTTACGGCCAAGGGACAGCCTGCACCCCTTCCCTTACCAGATGCGACGGGAGCATTTTCTGCTCAGCAGTGCCACCCTCAGTCTGAAAGCGATCATTGCATGTATGTCAGGAGTGGATTTCTCCGGGTCCTGATGGCCTCTCCTTCTCCAGTTGTGGTTTCCATCTCTGGGTCCTCTTAACAGGTTTTGCTCCAACAATTCAGTGGGGGTGTTCTCCACGCCTCTCCTCCTGGCTCCCTCTCCTCCTGCCCTCCATGCAACCTCCTCTGCACCCAGGCCTTCAACAGGCACATGCCGCAGTGGGGCTCACGTTTAAACGAGCGGTCTCCTCTGAGATCCAGCATAATACATCCACTCTATTTCGCCCCTTCGCTTGGATAACTTCATTAGGGATCCAGTTCAAACGCAAGCGAGAATCAGGATCTCCCATGTCAATCTGGTCCTCTTTCAGGATCTTGGATCTCTGCTAATGGTCCGCCGCCCACCCCATCCTGCTCTGTGGTTCAGGGACGCTGACCGTGCATAAAACCTTGCCTACTGTTTCTTCTGGCCGTGAGGGGCCACCTTCTGCACCCGAGGCTTGGGAGCAGCCGCCTGCCTGTGCAGGGACAAATGAACCCTAGGGAAGAGCAGGAGTCCAACCCTGCAGCCGCGAGTGCAGGTGGCTTTCTAAAGAACGCCCTCGTCTTTGGAGCTGAGGGGCCGGAGGAAACGCTAACGCTGTGGGAGAGAAAGGGTTTTCTCCCATCTGGGAGAGGAAGGCTGGAGAACTGGATCTCATCACCCCTGCTTTTTATACTTTTAAACTTCCTTTTTCACATTGTGTTTGGACAGCAGGCCCTGGCTTTGCCGGGGACTGTCGTTACCCACCGAAGGAAACACGCACTTAAGGAAGCCCCAAGGGTCGGTGCGTCACCATGGGGACAGCGTCCCCCCAGACAGCTGTCCCCATCTCTAGCCCTGTCCCTGCTCCTGCGCGGCCACCACGGAGGCTGCGCGGGCAGGCCACACACTCCATCCTGCGGCTGCATCTTCCTGTCGACGCCGCAGCACGCGGTGGTCTCCGGGATCACTCGTCTCCCTAATGCACGGTTTCAAAGACCCAATTTCATGCAGATGCAGAAGCGACAGAACAACGAACTCGAAGCTCGTCTTGCCATCAGTCTTTTGATTAAAGTGCCCTTTCTAGAGAGGTAAACACAGCACTTCTCACAGCCCCTCCGCGAACCTACTGCACAGCGACACTGCTGCATTTTTACTGCGGGACCACGCGTGCCCTTGCTTAAAATTGGTTTGACCTTTGGATGAGCACCTGTTTAAAAAAAAAGCCCTCTC
This sequence comes from Ailurus styani, assembly GCA_002007465.1. Classification (NCBI taxonomy): domain Eukaryota; kingdom Metazoa; phylum Chordata; class Mammalia; order Carnivora; family Ailuridae; genus Ailurus; species Ailurus styani. Next base: position 1,507,936 of record LNAC01000182.1, read on the forward strand.
CTTCCCTGGAATTAGTGAGCCTTAATAAAACCAGGAGGGCAAGCGTGTCATATCTGAATGGCGCCTGGTGGACTGGTGGCAAATATTCTCTCGACAACTTTGTTTTGTCCCTCGCAAGAGCTGGTGTGCGACCCTGAGTCTGAGTCCCAGCCCAGTGCAGGCGACACTTGCCTTGTCAGACCTCGGAGTCCAGATGGCGGCTCCTCTGGCCAACAGCGAGGCCTCGTTTTCTTACACGAAGCAACGTCCTGGGAGTGTCATTCACTCTGGGAAAGGAACTGTCGCCGATCCCTGAGTTTATCAATTTGCTACTTTGCAAGCTGAAAACACTTAGAAATGATCACATTCAGAAATGGACCAGATATCTCAGTACGGTGTCCAAGGATTGTGAAATTACCGCTTCCCAGCACTGAGGACAAAAGGGAGGGTCTCTGCAGTAACAACTAAGGTGAGTAATAAACCAGTACGAGCGGGTGCTGTTGTGGAAACCTTAACAGAGTAAACACCAGTGATCGTAAACCCGCTCAGAATGCAATTTGCAAGGATATTAACGAACATCTAGATTGAGCCCTGTCAGAAGAAACTGGTGGGAATAATATTAAATAAAACATTGAAACCGAGCCCAGAAGCTTCAGCTTGGTAAGAATTGATTCAGTAGTATTATGGCCTGTCACCATCAGACTTAAAAGAAAACTATATAATGTGTATGTTCTCAACATGATTTGACATATGTTGCCATATTCTTTCCAGGGCGAAATCAGAGCGACTTAAAAAAGACTCTACAATGATCTTTTCTTCCCATACGAAATAAGGAAATATTACAGAGTGACAATAATAGGCTAAGTTTAATTCATTAAACTTCAATAAATTGCTCTCTAGATCTACCAAAGTATCGGCTAAAGAGACAAAAATAAACAAGAGTTTTTCAGGAAAAAAAAATGGACTAAAGAGGGCCATAAGTCTGGACAAATAATGTTAACTTCCTTCCAAAGGATAAAAGGACATTTTTACAAAATAAAATTACCACCAAGTGATTAAAATATAAATCATTAGCAAGGGCAATTGGCTGGAGGGTGGGTTGAGGGAAATACCTACTGTGTTAGGTGCTGGACAGGAATTAAATTGATGTCCTTAATTTGAAGATAAAATAATAGTGAATCTCTACTATGTCCAGCTCTGTTGTAGGCACTGCACAAACATGATGTGACATAGCTTTAAGAAAGCCTGGGAGATATATATTACCATCCATTTTACAGATGGAGACACTGAGATCCAGAAATGCTCAATAAAGGCAGAACTAGCATTTGACTGATTCTTAAGTCTAGGCTCTTAAACACCAAATAAGAATGTCTCAGAGCTAATAGACCAAGCAGTCAGATAGATAAGCAAAGGATTATTATGCAGCGTGATATGTGTTAACAAAGGAGGCATGCAAAAAATTTATTCTTGGGATAAGTAGCAGCTTTTATCATGTCAAGAAGAAACACCAGGAATGATAATTTTTTTGGTGAGAATTTTTATTACCATATTATTTCATATAGACCTTGGGGCAGATTTTCTAAGCAGTATTCAGAAAGAACTGGAGGGGGGTACCTAAGTGGCTCAGTGGGTTAAGCATCCGACTCTTGGTTTTAGCTCAGGTCATGATCTCAGGGTCCTGGGATTGAGCCCCACATCAGGCTCCCTGCTCAGCAGGGGGATCTGCTTGTCTCCCTTTCTCTCTGCCCCTCAGCCCCCTCCCCCAATAAATAAATAAATCTTAAATTTTTTTTTAAAAAGAACTAGATTGTGGTGATGGCTATGCAGCTCTATAAACTTACTAATTTATAAATTTTTCTTTTAAGAGCAAAAGAATAAAAAATGTATACATTTCCCCAAAATTAAGAATTGCTGTCTATCAAAAGTCACCATTAAAAAGTAAAACACGCAAGCCACAGACCAAGAAAAGATATTTTCAGTACATGTATTTGGCAAGGACTCCTATCCAGAATATATTAAAAACTCCCATAAATCTGTAAGAGAAAAACAACGCAATTTAAAAAATGGGGGGGAGGAATGGGCAAAATTCTTAAATAGGCACTTCACTAGAGATAATATCCATATGGCCAATAAACATATTAAAAAGTACCCGACCTCCATATTCATTAGGTAAACGCATATGACAAGCACAGGTAGACACCTCCACTGGAATGGATAATATTAAAAATACTAGTAATCCAGAGTGTTGGTAAGGATGTAGGGTAACTGAAATTCTCATCCATTGCTGACAGGACTGTGAACTGACTCATCCTTCTGGAAAACTGCTGGCAGCATCTACCAAAACTAACCCTATTTCTGATCTGGAATCCAGGTATCTCACTCCGGGGTATATATCCAAAAGAAATAATGGCCAAGCTTCACAAAAAGGCACGTACAAAAGGTTTCATGGTTTCTTTTTATGCCTCATAGCCCTAAACTTGAAACAGTTTTAATATCCATCAAGAAGAAAGAGGAGCACTTCATGCCTGAATGGTTCTCACAGGTATTATGTTGAGTGACATGGGACAGACACAAAAGGGTATTCACTAAATGACTTAGTTTTGAGACATTTCAAGAACTGGTAGAACGAATTCATGGGGATACAGGTTAGAATAGTGGTCACCTTTGGGGGTACTGAGGGGATGGGGGCATGATGGAGCCTCTGGTAAGCTGGAAATATTTCATTGCTTGATCTGGATGGTCAGCACATACGTATGTATATGAGATTAATATACTTCATGCACTGTACTTACTATGTACATACGTGAGTATCAGATACACATGTATAGTTTAAGTAAATTAAAAACATAAAATAAAAAAGAGAACTGAAGCACGGAAGTATGTATTTTGTACTCAGAGCCATGACTTTTTTTTTAAACCAAGGTATAATTTATTAAAATATAAGTCATGAAATGAACTCACCCTCAATATAAACGTCAATGACTCACAGTATATTTATAGAGCTGTGCAACCATTACCCCAATCCAGTTTCTGAAAATTTCCATCCCCACCAAAATTCCCTTGGGGCTGTTTGACCTACACCTGTGGCCCCAGCCCCACGTAACCACTGATTGGCTCTGTCTCCACAGACTGGCCTTTTTTGGACATTTCCTATAAATGGAATTATATATGTGACCTTTTGCATCTGGCTTCTTTCACGTAGCATAATGATTTGAGGTCTTTCACGGTGGGGCAGTACGTATATCTGGTTCCTTTATATTACTGAGTAATATTCCATTGTATGGATATACCACAGTTTGCTCATTTACTACCAGGAGATGGGTGTGAGGATTATTTATTTGCTATGCTTTTTAAGCCTAAAGGTGATTCATTTTTCTCAAAACAAAACCAAACAACACAACACCTTCTTTTTAGAGATTCTGTTCTTTGAAAGAGAATATCCTCACGTCACCTTTTTCTCACAAACAAAAAGAAAATCCCCCAACATTCCACTGAAAAAGTTATCTCCATGATGGCTCCCACAGGTGTAAGCAGCATCGACAAACTCGGTTTCTCCCCACCAAAATCCAGTGAGCAGAAAGCTTAGTGTGGGAAACAGTGCAGGTGAAGACAAGGCTCCTCTTAAATTTTGCCTTTATCAGGGGTACCCCCTCAAATTTTCTAATGTAATGTGTAAAATGGGAACCTTCAGGCCGCCCCCAAACACTGGTGTGAGCCTGTCAAAGCATTCTGCCAACTTAGGCTTTTCTTCCCACATTTAAATTCTTTTAATGATTTATTACCATCAAAGAGTAAAAGCACAAAGCATACGTATCATATACATATATAGTATATCTAATTTGTGACTAGGAATAAAAGTTGTCAACTGTTCAAATAACCACATGTCTTGAGCAGCAGAGGTACGAGGAGAAAAAAAATTCAATGGATTATTTATAAAAATTAATTTTTAGACTGCAACATTTCTTGTAGTTATGAAATAAATTGAGAGCTTCACCAAAACTTTTTATTTAAAACTTTCCATGGTATGAAACGGATAAGTGAAGTAACTAAAGTCACTTTAGTTTCAAATCTTGGTGAAGTATTTTCTAGTTCTTTCATGTTCTTTTATATTATTTTTTCTTCTTGGTGTTTTATTAATGAGTATTTCTCCAAATGCTGTCCCTACCATTTAGTTCTGGACGGGGCATAGTGATTATTATATAAAGAGCTGACTGATTGATTATTCTTTTATTCTGGGACCTGAGAAAGGAAGAAAAAGGCCCTGACATCTGGCAGCTTGTAAGTCACAGCAAAGCTGTGGAGAAAGCCAGGCTCCACAGAGTATTAGCAAAAATTAATGGGGTAACTCCAGGACCTTGGTGAAATAAGACCGAAAAAGGTGTTTTCATCTTCTCTGAATGTGTACAAAGAAGGCTGTGTGGCCACAAAAAGAGCCAAACCGCTCCCTCTTCTGGCTGACATGAGTAGCTCAGGCTCTTCTCCCCACCCACCCAAGCATTGCCCTACTGCCTCCTGGGAAAAAAGTATGATGATACTCAACCATCACGTTGTGTTCACTTCCCAACGGCACCCAACCCAAACAAATCCTCCTTTAAACTCTCCCCCCAAATGACCAGCCATCAGATCAAACCCTATAATGCGCCCTCCCAAATGTCTCTTACTCTGAGTACTCCTGGTTCTTTTTTTTTTTTTTTTTAAGATTTTATTTATTTATTTGACGGAGAGAGAGAGAGCACAAATAGGCAGAGAGGCAGGCAGAGGGAGAGGAGGAAGCAGGCTCCCTGCTGAGCAGAGAGCCTATGCGGGGCTCAATCCAGGACCCTGAGATCATGACCTGAGCCGAAGGCAGAGGCTTTAACCCACTGAGCCACCCAGGCGCCCACGACTCCTGCTTCTTAGCGGAGGGCTTGGTCGCCTGCCATAGCAAGCTCAATAATCTAGCTTCCTTCGGTGTGCTCCTGGGGGTTTTCGGCTGGTGGGCATCAGTAAACGGAACATGATTCGCAGAACAAGCACCCTACATTCAGACTTTATAGAAGGCACTGTTCTCACCTCATTATTTAATAGGGCAAAGCCAGGAATCTCAGCAGCCAAAGCTGCTATTTTAAAACATTATAATTGTGAAGGCAAAGGAAGGAATGGCATGATATATTTTTTACAGTTTAACTCCAAGGTTTGGTTAAGCAAGTAACAACAAATTTTAGCAACTTTGCTACCTGCAGTTACTGACCTAAGAGGGATGAGCTCCCTCATGTTCTGTAATGGGGACAGTGACTCTGCTTCCTCTCCACGGGACGGACACACACACACACACACACACACACACACACACTGAGGTTCATGTGCAAATAAAACTCACTTTGACTTTGAGAGACATAAATACAAGTGCTCTTTGAATCTACTTCTGAAATTAAGAAAAAGGAACATAAAGCTTTGTACAACAGCTATGACAATAATAAGCAATAAGGGAAATAAAACCATGAGTAAGGACGACACACAGTAGATTTCAGTAGCAAAGTCGATGAACGAGACGCCAAAGGCGAATGAGAGAGAGAGGAAGAAAAGAAACTGAGAGGAAAAAATGGCCTGAGAAAGCAGGGCAGAAGGAGGCAAGGATACTAAGGCATACGAAGGAGAATGGAAACCACAGGGCGGTGGGCTAACCCCCCGGAGGTTGCTGGCATGGCGTCCAGCGGGGTCTACTATGGATAAAATACACGGACTGATTCTCAGCTCTGCAGTGACATGACCGAGGGCCACACCGGGATTTTACTATGGTGAAACTGAGCCCTTGGTTTCCATTACCTCCACACTCTACTCTCAGGTGTATTTTTCAAGGCAAATTCTTCTTAGTTGTACTACTAATACTTGCATCTGCTTTGGGAAGCAAGGTTACCCGGAGGAACGTGATGCCACAAACACCCCAAAATGTGAATCTATCCCTGCTGCTGAAGTCAACAAGATTGTGTTAAACATATTTGTTTCCTTTGTTTGGTACCTTCCCTGAGTTTATTAACCCAAAGCCTCCAGCAGAAAGGATTCTGAAGCAGAGGGGACCTTTATGTCTTTCATTTTTCCTAGCTGATTCCTAAGGCATACTAAGAATATGTTCTCCTCTTTCTCTTTAACAAAGGTTGTGCTTAGGGTCCTTGAGTTATAAGAGGGTCAATCAGTGTCACTAATTGTAAGAATACAGATCTCACTTTGGGACAGAAATTTCTATCAGGATAGACTTAGGACGTTATCTTTTATTATGTATGCCAGTACGTACAACTGGTCAACAATATTCATCCTCTAAAACCAAATTCAGATTTTTTGTTAGCACTTTAATTAAATGTTCAAATTCAGGCTCTGATCACCACCTATAGTGGCTATTTTCTCCATTTTTATTTGTGTAGAAGTCTAAGGAGAAATGGAATATTTTTTCATGCAAGCAATATCTGCTAACATATAGTGCATACTTGTATTTTAATTATTTGTTCACTTTCCTTTTCTTCCCCATTGTTTGATATTTATAGCATGGGTTCCAAATGAGAAGGATGCCTAATGGACATATTTAAGAGGAGTAAAATCATCCGTAAATCGGACTCTGCAACGAGATGCAATGGAGAAGGGGATCTGTACCAAAAAACAGAGTATTCATTGAATAAAGGTACATATTCTAACTGATTCATAAATAAAAACCTTCATAATATAATAAATAAATTGAATCAAGATTCACTTTTTCTTCTTCTTGCACAATTTTGTGAAGATAATTGCACGAGCAATTTGAACAGTATTGTTATAGCCAGGAACACCAAAATCCCTCCCAGAAATCCATTATGACATTTATTTATTGAAAGAGCTCATCATAAACCCCATCCTCCATCCTCTGAAGGCATATTGGTGAATCTTTACCAGGTAAAGGTAAATGGGTTTCACTATCTTTCTATCTATCTATCTATTCATTTTTAAAGGTTTTATTTTTAAGTAATCTCTGTACCCAACGTGGAGCTTGAACTTACAACTCCAAGAAAATCGCTCTACCAACCGAGCCAGCCAGGCTCCCCTGTGCTTCACAATTTAAAAAAAGAATAAAGACATCAAATCATAAGCATAAGTTAAATAATACATATTCTTATGCATTTCTGTAGTTTCCTGATTGATAATAAATGATGTAAAATGATACTTTCCCTGCCATTGGTCCATGTGGGCTTCAAAAATCTAATCAGCTGCTAAGAGTAAGAATTGCACAGTTGTCCCTGATATGTGAGTATCAGAAAGAAAAAAGACCCAGATCATCTGCAGCATGATATTGTCAGAGACAGAGAAATTCCCAAAGAGCCAAAATAATGCTTCAAATAATATTTCAAAAAATTAGGACACACACAGTGAGAAGACTCTTCTCTGCTTCTACGTGGTGTTTGTAATGTCAAAGCGGGTTGGATTGGCAAAACAGGAGTCGGTTCTCTTTCTGCCTCTGCCACTACTTCTTCCCCAAGGGACTGGACTAATTTTAAAATCAGTTTCATTTATATGAGTAAAAGAATTTTAAAATGCAGGGAAAAAAATAACAGGGGAAACATATCAAGATAGTTGTTCCAATCCAAGCAAGAAATTGGGAGCTGAAAATGGGCCACCAGTACTTGGAGGGGCCAGATAAAGATTGTCACAGCAGATGTGACAGGGGCCAGCCTGTGGAGGTTTGGCTGAATAAGTCCCTAAAATACTCCGCTATGATTTCTCTCAGGTTCAAGGCAAGGAACCACTCAGAGGGACACGTGCAGGCTTTGCAGGAGTAAGATGGTGGAATGAAAAGAATAGAGACGGTTGGGGCGCTGGGTGGCTCAGTGGGTTAAGCAGCCGACTCCTGATTTGGGCTCAGGTCACGGTCTCAGGGTCATGAGATCGAGCCCCGCGTTGGGCTCTGAGCTGAGCGTGGAGCCTGTTTCAGATTCTCTCTCTCCCTTTGCCCTTCCTCCTAAATCTTTCTCTATTTAAAAAGAAAAAAAAAAGAGAAAAGAAAAAGAATACAGACAGGATGAGCAAAGAGGCACAATGAGTGGGGAAAGGAAGGAGTGCAGAGGGCAAATCTGCGGACTGCAGGTGGGCAGCCCTTAAACTGTTGCAATTACCTCCACCGTGGGGGTGACTGAAGAAGGGGGAGCACATCAGGGGCGGGTGGGGGTGGACAGTACTGACACACTTTCGGTCACTCAGCTTCTTCAAGTCCCAGAATGCTGGACTGTAAAGTGCCAGTATTACAGCTCCAATGCAAGAGCACAGGAAGAAGCACCTGGTAAATCCCTAGTCCCATTAAGTATACGCTGAAAAGACCACGCAGGAGAAAGAACGTGTCCTTAACTCAAACCTCGCCTCCACTTGCAGGACGTTAGACTGAGTGACTTAATGTCATGGACATTCTTCCCCTCATGTAAGTGACACAAACATAAAAGCATAGATAATATATATATATATATATAGACAGCCCTGAAGACTCCACCAAAAAATTGTTAGGACTAAAAAATGAATTTGGTAAAGCTGCAGGATACAAAATCAATATACAAAAATATGTTGCATTTCTATACACTAATAACAAACTATCAGAAACAGCAATTAAGAAAATAATCCCATTTACAATTGCCTCAAAAAGAATAAAACACCTAGGAATAAATCTAACGTAGGAGGCGAAAGACCTGTACACCAAAAACTCTAAGACACTGATAAAAGAAATTGAAAAAGACACAAATAAATGTATAAAGATATTTGTAACCATGGATTGGAAGCATGAAATCTGTTAAAATGCCCATACTATCCAAAGCAATCCACATATTCAATGAATCCCTATCAAAAGTTCAATGGTATTTTTCACAAAAATAGAACAAACAATCCTAAAATTTGTGTAGAGCCACAAAACTCCCAAAGAGCCAAAGCAATCTTGAGAAAGAACAGCTGGAGGTATCACACTTCCCAATTTCAAGGTATATTAAAAAGCTATAGTAATACAAACAGTATGGTATTGACATGAAAACAGACACGCAGATCAATGGCACAGAATAAACAGCCCAGAAATAAACCCACACATATGTGGTTAATTAATTTATAACAAAGGAACCATGAATACACAATGGGAAAAAGATAGTCTCTTCAATAAATGGTGTTGGGAAAGTTGTACAGTCACATGTAAAAAATAGGACTGGACCTCTTATACCACACACACAAATCAAGCCAAAATGGATTAAAGACTTAAATATAAGATCCTAAGCCATAAAACCCCTAGAAGAAAAACATAGGTGGTAAACACTTTGATGTTGGCTTTGATGTTGATTTTTTTGATTTGACACCAAAAGCAAAGACAACGTAAGCCAAAAATAAACAGGTGAGATGACATCAAACGAAAAATCTTCTGCACAGCAAAGGAAACCACCAACAAAATAAAAAGGCAACCTACTGAATGAGAGAAAATATTGGCAAATCATATTATCTGACAAGGGGTTAATATCCAAAACATACGAAGAACTCATACAACTCAATAGCAAAAAACCCCAAACAAACTGATTTAAAAAAGGGCCAAAGATCTAAATAGACATTTTTCCAAAGATGTACAGATGGCCAACAGACACATGAAAAGATGCTCAACATCACTAACAAATCAGGGAGATGCAAATCAAAACCACAGTGAGATACCCCTTACTCTTGTTTAAATGGCTATTATCAAAAAGACAAGAAGTAACAAGTGTTGGCGAGGATGTTGGGAAAAGGAAACCCTTGTGTGCTGTTGATGGGAATGTAAAATGGTGCCACTATGGAAAACAATACGGAGGTTCCTCAAAATAAACAAATAAATAAATAAATAAATAAATAAATAGAACTACTGTATGATCCAGCAATCCCCCTTCTGTTTATATATCTGAAGAAAACAAAAACACTAACTCAAAAAGTTACTCCATGTTCACTGCAGCCTTGTTAACAATAACCAAGACATGAAAACAACTTAAATGTCCATCAGTGGGTGAATGGATGAAGAAAATGTGATACAGACACATATATACTATGTATAAATGTGACACACACCTATATACACACATACAAGAGAATATGGGGAATCCCATTCTCCTTACATTCCATTTCTCAGTCTAGGCGATTTCTACCTATTTTCATGGAAGAAAAGCATAAAGTTTGTTTTGGATGCTCTAGTTCTGATAGAAACAGAAGTGGACTCCAAGAATGGAAAGACTTTAACAACAGAGGTGGCCACATATAAAGCTTTGGTTTTCTGATGATATATCGGGTCCAAAGCTCACTATGGCGGGACAGTTGAGCGGGTCCATTCCCACCCCAGATTTTGGAGTTGGGGGTCCTACTTATGGCACCAGTGAAATGGCTTCTCAGCTCTCCTGATGTAGGGGGTACAAGTGACCGATGAATCCACCCACACTAGCACCTGGGCCTGCCTTCCCAATGCTGGGCATGGCAGGGACTCACAGGCAGGCCTGTCCTTGCCGTAAGATCCCACAACTACACTGCCATCCAGGAATTTCCCTACAACCTCCCTTCCTTCCAGCACATGATCAGATCTGCTTCATGGGCTAAGACTCTCCCAGACTCCTCCAATTCCTTCACCCTCTTTTCGCTCCCAAACACTTTCATAAATCTCTCCCACATCCAATCCTGTCTTGGCATCTGTTTTTTGGAGGACCCAAACTAACACACCAGTTCTGCCATTTACTAGCTCTGTGACCTTGGGCATCTAACTTAGCTTTGCCTCAGTCTCCGTGATAAGTCAGAAGTAATGCCCATATCACAGGATCGTTGTAAATTATTTTTTATGCTTCTCTCAGTACTAGCAAAATATTTAGCACACATTAAATGCTGAATATATATTTACCAGATGATTTAAAAAATAAAAGAAGGTCACATGATCAATTTAAATAGGTAAACTGATGAGATGTAAAATACTCTAGGCTAAATTGTGGGCTGATGTGTAAATGGGTCAAACCAGTTTATCCTTGGCACAAAGTTATTATCCCCAGTGTATGTTTCATCACTCTGCAGTCTCTGTCCTCAGCAAAGCGACCAGAAAAACAAAATCATAACTAAAGTCATTATTCAGAGACTTGTAAGCTCCTTCTGGATCAAAAGTTGGTTTTCAGAGTATAGTTTATTTTATCACTTTCTTTCCTTAATTATTTTGAAATTAATTCCCCCCCCTTTTTTTGCAAGTTGCAATTAATATCCATTTATTCCTTCACTTGCTCTCCTGGTCTGTGATGTGCTGACGTGTTTCCCCCAGACTTGATTCATTTCTTTTTCGCTTTGTCTGCATAAATTCAGCTCTTTCCACAGTTCAATTTGAAATTCTCATTCTCTCTTATCATATTGTTGTCAACCTAAAGTTTTTCCCTTTTATCATATTCTCAAACCTTTTCCTTCTAAATTTACACTGTTTTGGAGACTGAATCTGAAAGCAAGACCTCATGATCAAGCCATACATTTTCATCCTACTTTGTACAATTGATGTGCACTTTAATAGACTTGTTTTCATTTTGAAAATGACATGCTGATGCAGCAACAAAGCAGAAATGCACTGTGTCATCTACATAGTAAATTACTCCAAGATCACTGTAGCAGGAAGAGCTGCTGAAAGGTTTTATTTTTTTTTTTTCTGTGAATTTTTAGTTTCTAAGAAAACAAAGTGGGTGACTGAAAGGCTTTCTTGTAAATGGCTAATTTCTTGGATAATACCTTTCCAAACCATTTTCTATCACTGGTCTGTTTAGTGTCATGAATGCTGTGAGCATGAAGTCCTAGAGGTAGGACTATACCATATATAGAGGTAGGACTATACCATATATAGTTGGTGGCTTAAGAAATATTCCAAATGACAGTGATACTGTGTGTGTGTGTGTGTGTGTGTGTGTGTTAAGTTCACTTACTTGGCCATTAGTGGCAAATATTTTTTTTAATATTTTATTTATTTATTTGACAGAGATTGAGAGAGAGAGAAAGATTACAAGTAGGCAGAGAGGCAGGCAGAGAGAGAGGAGGAAGCAGGCTCTCTGCTGAGCAGAGACCCCGATGTGGGCCTCGATCCCAGGACCCTGAGATCTTGACCTGAGCCGAAGGCAGAGGATTTAACCCACTGAGCCACCCAGGCGCCCAGTGGCAAATATTTTTAAAAATATTAAAACATTATAAAATACCTTTTCTTTCATTAAAGAGCAGTCCCAGAGATACTTGACAATTTTTTTTTTAACTGAATCAGGGTCCCAGCTGAGTGCTGTGAAGACAGTTCCAGTTATAAAGATTTGAGGCTGAACTACTCCATCCTGAGAAGGTTCATATATAAGACAACCTCTCAACTCCTCTCCTTAGTCATGCAGAGTTTTAAAGAACTATATGTCTGCTAACGATAACAAATCATAAATTGTCAGCATGCATTATTATGGTCACAAAAGATGCACATTATAGCAAGTGTATTTGTGGTTTTAAATGGCTGCCATTAAGTTACGTTGGATACAGTGTCAACCAAAGAGATGGGAAAGTTGGGGGTATGGCTGTAATTGGTACAATGGCGCTCGAGTTGAAAATATCACAAAGGAGGACGAGGCAGGCAGGATTCATGCTGTGCCAAAAGTAATTACTTTTTTTAATGGAAAGTCTTGGTTGAGAATTTACTCTGATCTTATGAATCTCTTATCCAATTACTTGATGCAGGTAAATTTCTTGGTTTCCAGTTTCCCTGGTTCCATTTTAAACCTCTAGTAGTAATCATAGCTATGCATCAGGCATTCCCAGGGTTTGCCAGGTACTATTTTTTCTGACGGTGGATAGGCCAAAAGGATGGTGCCAATTTCCAAGTTTTCCTTGAAGTGGTTTGCTGAAAGACAGTTTCACTGGTGATTAGGTTATATCTGCATTGCCACAGAGATCCTTACTGGCTAACTCCTATCCTTCATGTTTTAATTTTTATGCCACTTCTTTGACATTTCTTCTGGACTCTGTAGACTGGGCTACCTACCAATCTCAATCATGGTCTCCCCTAGTATTTGGGAATTCATCTCTTACTGTACTTATGATGTTATAATTGCTGCTTTAACTGTCTTGTTCTCCAATTGGAATGCAAACACTCCGAAGTTGGTGGCTGTCTAAGTCTTGTTCAGTTTGTATTATCAGCCTTCACGGATGAAGTTGGCATATGCTAGACACTCAGTGGGTTTGCTGAATGCCCTAAGTAAAGGAACAACCATGGATTCTCATCTATAATCTTATTTTGTATTCATTTATGCACAATGTCTTTGTTCCTTTATGCTATGAAGCATATATAGGTATGGGGTGGGCCTTATTTATCTTCACAACCTTCACAACCTGTAACATGATGCTTCACACTAAGTAGATGCATAAGCATCTGCTCAAAGAACAGGCTAATGACTCAGTAATCACTGTTGAGTTGGAATGGCATTGTCTAAGTGTAAAAGCTGTATTTGTGGTCCCTGCTTTGACAGAAACTAGCTGTCCTTAGGGTCAAAAATTCAGTTCTTTCTTGCAGTAGAGTGCTTTTTTTTTATTAGACGAGGTGCAAATCCTTTTAAATGGAAGAAGCCTGATTAACAGACAAGGGGACATGTAAGGGTAGCGATTGGGTGACGTTAAGGACGAGTTTGGATTAACAGACTAGTGAAAACAGTTGTGATCAGTCTTCCTGGCCTGAGAGAAATCTACAAGAAAGAAAGTAACGGGTCACTCACTGGGTCACCTCAAAGTGGCCCTTGAAATTCTGTCATCATCTTAAAGACAGTTTGATTCTATCGATAACAAAAGTAGGGTTTTCATCAGGTTGAGTATATGAACCTTATATTCTCATGCAGGGTTTTCAAGGATGAAAGCCATCTTACAGCAACTTAAAAATAAATGCAATTTGTTTTATATATATTACTATCTGAGTACATATTTTAATATATATTTATTATATTCAAAGATATAGTTTATAATATATATTACATATGTTTAAAAGAGAGATATATAAAACTCCTATAGTTGAATGTACAAAGTTTATCTTAATGAATAATTATGATATAACCAATACTATAGGCAATATTTGCCATCTACTTCCTTTTACTTTTCACGATTTCTGTTTAAGCTTACTTCATTCTCGATAATAAACCCCTTTGTATTAACACATTCTATTAATACAGCGAAACCAGCCATGAAACCGAGATAAGATTGAAAGAGTTTAGACTTTACCACACGGAAGCCCATTATTAAGAATGATATCAAGAAAGACAGCGAGATAATGATATCTGAACTCCAGAAATATATATTTTTTTTAATTGGCATTGAGACAAGTCATCTTAGAATACCTTATCCTCTGTTTCCAATAGCTCCCTGGAGAAAATAAATATTACCTTCTTAGGAGAAATCTTCCAAACCTGCATTGTTGGCTGCCATGCAGAAAGTGTGACTGTTTTTTCTTTTTAATCATCTCTTGATCTTGTCAGCACATCATTAATTTGCTATTAAACTACCTGCTTTACGAAGTTTATTTTGTAGCGCAGCATGGTTCTTTCTCTCTTTAGTGATCTCATGAGACAACAAATTACTATGTAAGATGACGAATGACTAGAACTTGGCGGATCTAATATTTCTGTTGTTTTCCCTGCTTCCATTGAGATGCTGTCAGTCCCTAACAGTGTTATAAACAGATGGCTAATTGTTACAAAGCTCTGTATTGTTAATGCTGAAACTTGCCTACTTCTTGGTAACATATGGTTTAAAAAATAATCTTACAGCATTTCTAAACCCGGGACTACTTCTAAAACTTCTGAGTAATTTGTGAATTTCCATTTTGTGTTGTACTCTCTTCAGGAACGAAATTTGGTTTTTAAGAGAGAAGAATTTGGATACAACCCCGTGTAGGGGTTGGCTAGGGTTGCCATAACCCGTGACCACGGCCTCGGAGGTTCAGAACAAGAGAAGCTTATTTGCCCCCCATTCTGGAGTCTCGAAGTCTGAAATCAAGGTGTCATCAGGGCCGTGCTTTGTCTGAAGGCTCCAAGGGGGAGTTTTCCCCTGCCTCTTCTTCCTTCTGGTGGGTTCCAGCAATCCTTGGTGCTCCTTTGTCTTGCTGATGCCATGATGCTAAGCTCTCTGCCTCTGTCCTCACATAATGTTCTCCCAGCGTGTCTGCGTCCCCTCTTCTTGTAAGGACACCAGTCACTGGGGTCGGGCCACCCTGTTCAGAATGACTTCAACTTGACTTGATCACATCTGCAATTTTCAAATAACATCATAGGTTCCGAGGATGAAGAAGTCAACCTGTCTTTTTAGGGGGATGTAATTGAACCTATACATCTAGGAACTTGTTAAAAATGTCTCGAGAATTTCCAGTGTTTTCCTTAGTGGAGCTCTTCTGCTCAAAGGAAACAAAAGCATCAACAACAGAAAGGCCTCCTCTCCATGTTGGAAGTATTTTCATTTTATTAATGTCTATTCTTAGTCCTTGAAAGCAACACCTCGTCCAGTTCAACGTATGTGGGTCAGGAATATGTGCAGAACTGATGTTTTCAAATATCATACGGTGCAGCTGGAACTGGAAAGATTTCTCCGAGTACCACCTCTGAAGGGATTCAGTATTGTCCATGTCCTTGTGGTGACTCACGTGACTTAAATGTTAATAACAGGCACAATAACTGTCTGCAACAGCAAATCTCTGGGCTCGAGTGCAATTTGTATGAGAGATGTACACAAAAGTTAGGGATTCCCTAAGTTTTCTAGTGCTTTATCTCGTTTTACCAAAGTTTTACTGCATTGTGTCAGAGTTCTGTTTCTGAACTTTAACTTCAAAATAAGAGATGGGCTTTGCTTCTTAAGGGCAAATGTCCACGGCAATCCTTAGCACCCCTGCTCTTGATCAGCATGTAGCAGCAACTGAAAGCAGAGCTCCTTTCCATGATGTCAAGTTCTTGGCCACTTGTCGTCTGGCAAACCCAAATCTTACAAAACCAGCTCTGCTCAATAATCTAATTCTAATAGCTACCAGAGTCCTTTAGCTAACATGATCAGTGAGAATTCTGAGTCATATTCAGACTAACTTCATGAAACTGTGCAAGACTGTCAAATTAAGTGCACAGTATTTGAAACCTTTTGCAAACAGCAATGTAACATGCTATCTAAATAATGCGATATTTAGATACCTACTCTTTTAGCCTTAACGGATAATAGAAAGGATCCATTTTAAGACTGAAACTCAAACAGTCTCAAAAAATAAAATTAATATTGATCTTATACAGAAACAAATGTAATAATCCCGTACAGCAAAAATACACTCAATTCAGTTCATGTCAAAAAATATAGGAAACATCCTTCTTTACCTTTATATGAATTTATTGTGGCTGCAGGGTTTAAGTGAATTAACTGAGATAAAGAGTGCTGACAAATAAGACTAAACCATTCAGTGAGTCTTCTGGTTGGCCAACCTCTTTTAAGGTCCCTCTTAGCAGGTGAGATGTTCCTGGAGGTAATCTGGCCTAAACCCCAGGAACTGTTTTTTCTTTTTTCTTTTCTTTCCTTTTCCTTTCTTTCCTTCTCTCTCTTTTTAAGGTTATTCAGGTGATTCCAACATGAAGTCAAAGTGAAGAATCACAGCAGAGTGGGCCAGCTGAAGGATGGAACAATGGACCAGGTTATGTCCTCATGTGGCAAGAAAAATCAAGTATCCTGGTCATCCAGGTGGTTTCCTGGACCTCGAACCATCCAGCAGAGCTTGGGTACTGGCAGCTAAAGTGAGTCTTTGTTTAGGT
Organism: Ailurus styani; assembly: GCA_002007465.1. Classification (NCBI taxonomy): domain Eukaryota; kingdom Metazoa; phylum Chordata; class Mammalia; order Carnivora; family Ailuridae; genus Ailurus; species Ailurus styani. The sequence goes on from LNAC01000182.1 coordinate 1,524,693, forward strand.
CAGGAGAGTCTCTCCCTGGGAATTCAGATTGGGCAGCCAGTTTCGCTTCTGGGGCGGCTTCAGAATCCACATGGAAAAAGCCAGGCCTTTGTTACAAAAGGAACATGTTCAAGTCAACATGGGCAGAACTTCTTTTCAAAAACCCAGAGAACCAACCTTTTGTGTTGTCTCCACCAGACTATGAGTGTAAGATTTCTGGAGTGTAAGATTTCTGGAGGACTGCATTTTTTCATACTTTCCAGAGATGGTCAGGTAGTGCAGCAATAGAAAAAGAGATGGTAAAAGGGGATTTTTATACTGCGGTTTGTACAGTTACCATTAATCAAAGCCAAAAGGAAGTAAAAGTCTTAAGAAAGCAACTTTTAGGGAGAAGCAGCAAGCAAAGATGCTAATGAGAGCTTTAAAATCTTCAGTGTTGGAAGGGACAGTCATCTGGCAGCATGGTGGATTTTGAAAAAGGATTTCTTCCACTTGTGTTCAGGTTCCTAAGCCATGCAGGGATACAAATGGGCCTAGACCAGTCAGCCTCCAGGGCAGTTGAAAGTCAGATTTTTTTCTTTCCCCACTGTTCTTTGTTCATTTCTTTCCCCCCAGATTCAGTTAAGTCTCCACCAGGACCTATACCTGCCAACGAGAATGGAAGTCTGTCCACATGACTCTAATAGAGTGTCTTAATAGCAATACGATGTGAGCCACATACCTAATCTAAAATTCTCTAGTAATCGCATTACAAAAGCCCAAAGAAACAGACGCATTTTTTAAACATGAATTTTAATATTTTATTTAACCCCATGTATCCAAAAGGACTATTTCAACATGCAACTGATGTAAACAATTAATGAACTCTTTAACATTCTCTTTTTTCTGGACTATGTCTTTGAAATCTTGTATGTATTTTATACTTAGAACATATCTGAACTTGGCCCCTTCATTTTAATGCGAAATAGTTAATACTTAGATTCCATACAGTTTACAGTTGAAAAGGTAGATTCACATACCCACATGGTTTTGTGGTTTCAAATAGACTTAAAAGTCTTCTAATAAGTGAATGGAATATCAATTTTTATTTTTAATTATTTGCCATTTTATTTTACTAGAGAGAGGGGGGAGCAAGTGGGCATGAGCCAGGGGAGGGGCGGAGGGAGAGGAAGAGAGAGAATCTCAAGCAGACTCCCCACTGAGTGTGGATCCAGGGCTCCATCCCAGGACCCCGAGATCATGACCTGAGCCAAAGCCAAGAGTCAGACACTCAACCAACTGAGCCACCCAGGCCCCCAGAGTATCAACTTCTAAATTTAGATTTAAATTAATTAAAATAAAAAATGCATCCCTCTGTCACAAGAAGCACACTTGGAGTACTCGACGGTGATATGTGGCCAGCAGCTATCATGTCTGGACTGCTGGGCAGGACTTGTCAAGATGGTCCTGAGAACATGACAACACAGGAGAGCAGCTGGGCATTTTTAGATTTCCTAAATGCTGACGGTGTGCAGTTGGTGCTGTGATTACTTTATGTGTCTTATTAAAAAGCAGGGCTCTACGGGGCTATCTGCCTAGAGAAACACAATCCGAATGGATGTTTTGACTTCTATCTGACCCTTGTGGCTCTTTTTCCACTGGTTTAGCACGGAGAGTGCAGAGTGGTATGACGAATTATCAACCTCTAAATCCTTATAAAGTTCAAAAAAATACACTCCCGCTTCTGCTTTCAAAAAACAAGTAATCTTCATCTTCAGTCCATTTACTATTTCACTGCACATGTAATTTATACTGTTAGGCTTCAAGGCAAAATAGGGGCAACTCTTCTTCACTCATACTCCACTTTCTCTCAGTAAGAGGAAGCATATTCGTATTTTATGAACCAGAGGCCTAAGAATTAGTTGGGAAAATAGCCAAATTGATCTGGGGGTAGTGATACAAACTATCAACACAGAAACATGTCGCAGTGGGTGCAGTGGATTTCAAACTACCTTTGATTTTCCATTTGTTCCGAGCTTGAATTTTCTCCGAATTTCAACTGCCATTTGCAAAACAGCGAGCCAATTCTTCTCTAACACTATCTTAGGTTTTCTGAAAATAGCCCCATGGGCTTATAATAGTATTACTATAACTTTGCAACTCTCAATCCCTTTTAAGCCTAAACATGTTCAGTAATATCATGGTAAAATGTGTAGGGTCCAGTGTTTTGAGTCACTGGTACCTGGAAGCACTTTGTACAGCCAGATGCTTAATCAATGAAAGTCTCAATTAACTAAAAAAAGAAAAAGAAATATTCAAAGATCTAAGGCTTAGTATTTATAGATCACCAACTCAAACCAATAGCTAGTATAGCCTCTTAAACTTTACGGCAAAAGATTCATCCAGGAAAAAAATCATGTTAGATTTCAGATCATGGAACAATTGTGCCAAATCAGATCCCAGTGTTCACAGTGCAAAGCAGCTTAATTAGCACTCTTTAAGAGGAAATACCACATATACTCAAGCTTCTAATTTGGATTTCCCTACTTTAGAATTTGTAAAAATCCAGAAGAGGATTGGGCTGAGATTTACATGAGATTTGCCAAGAGAATAAACAAACAGGATTTTAAAAGCAGTGGTTAAGCCACTCAAGAAAACAAGCTATTGTTAAGGATTTAAAGCACATTACCTTCTGCTAATGTACAAATGAGCTGTCTCTATGCTTTAAAATAGGCCCTCAAAGACAAGGGCTGTCCCTTAGTAACAGTCATAGCCATGTTTTTGAGTGAGGACGACAGTTGAAGTCACTAAACCTACGTTTCTTTCAAAACAGTACTTTGGTGGTTCCTAATTTGGACTTGCCTTCCTCCCCAATTAATCTTCATTAGCGAGTTATGACTGAATATGGACAGGGAATGACAGCTCTGCAACGTGGCGGTGCTGCTCAGGTAGCTCACGAAGTAAGTGACATTACTGGACAACAAATGGAAGGAAAAGGCGAGGTGTTTCAGCCTCACTACCACCTGTGGCTCATAAAGGCACTGTAATGACAAGCCCTTTCTTCCCGGAGAATGCAAATGTGACACCTGAAGTACAATGCTCCATCTGCAGCCAACTTCTTATTTTTTCCTGGTCCTACTTGAATGTCGGCGTAGAGTGGCGGTAGGCGGAGGAGGAAGAGGAAAACAAAAGCGGAGGGAAGATGACAGCAGCAAATCCCCAGGCTCATGACACAGCGCCCCAAATGTCTACATTTCAATACAAAATTACTCATCATACCAAGACCCAGGAAGATCTCAAACTGAATGAAAAAAAAAAAAAAAAAAGGAAAATCAACAGACGGCAATACTGAGGTGGCAGAGATGCGAGAATGATCTGGAAAAGATTTTAAAGCAGCCATTCTAAAGATGGTTCAGTGTGCAATTACGAACATACTTGAAATCAATGGAAAACAAAGTCTCAGCAAAAATAAAAAGAGCAAGAATAAAAAATGTGATTCATCAGAAAGCCATTGTACAAGTTACTCAATCTCAACATTAGAGCATTAAAATTTTAATGTATCTGGCATTCTATTAAGAGGGAACGGTAATACAGCTTTCAGAGAAAGAAGCATAGCTTTGTTTTCTGTTCTATCTAATGATGTTGCAAAGTCACTCACAGAGGGAGGAGTCCTCACTTTTCAAGACATCGGGACAAATTTTCGAAGTGATACAGAACATGTGTTATTCATACCTCCTTTGCAATTTTAGTTTGCAAATGGGCAGAAGAGCTAGACACTGACAAGTCGTGTGACAGACCGCAGTGAAGGCTGTGGGGACAGAACTCTGAGAACTGGTGACTAGTGTGGTTGGCACCGCTCCACTGCAGTGACGCTGATTAACGCTACTGGATTCAGCCACTGGATTCCAACCTGGTAACCAGGTGACCTTGTACCTACATTTCTTCACGCTGGAGTTCTTGGAATTGGCAAAGAGGCTTGCTGAAAAGACTGAAAGACTAAACAAGACTAAAACTGATGATCACGATGTGGACTTTTGCAAGAAACCCTACTTTTGGACCCAAATCAGGATCCACGGCACCTCGCTACATACATTCTGTAGCTCTACTCTACCAAAGAATACAGTTTTATTACTTTTGAAGATTTTTGTTAAAAAGTGACTGAAAACAGAAACATTTCTTTGTGCTTACGTAAGGGCTAATTATGAATGGTCTTAAAATGTTGCCTCTGTCTAGGAAATGGTCTTCCCTGGTGTGACCTAATTATTCAGTTACTACCACAGGCCGAAGCGCCCAGTCGGTTTGAGTATGAAAGTCTTATCATCGTGGACTCTTCTATTTTTTGTTTGTGGCCACGTAACCTGCATGTCCACCGCAAGGCCAAACACATGCCCACAGCCAAAAGGTTCCAGTGGAAGTGATGACATGCATCTCACTTGCCTTGCTGGCAATGAATATGACCTTCTGATAGAAGTGGATGGTCTGGAGGTCCAAAGAGGACAGGTGTGCAGGGGTAGAGAGCAGCCTGCTCAGGAACTGCCCATGCTGATGGAACCCTCAAGAGAAGCAGACTTCCTTGGATGTTCCTATGGAATAACTGGGTGTCCTGTGGATCCTTATCAAAACACAGATAATTCACTCCAACTTCTCTGGCCCTGCATTGATAACGCTGCTGGATAGGATACTGACTTAATGACAAGATGACCTCAGGAGGGGGCAGAAGGACCCAATCTTGATTGCTCTTAGGCAAACAAAGACTAGAAGAAGAATCTAGTGAAGCAGATTATATTCTTCCAAAGTTTAAATTCCTAAGTGTTACCTCGAAGATGATTAATTTGTTTTCCTGCTATAAACACCGGTGCTGAAAAATCAAATTGCTCAATCTGTTGGTATATTAACATTCATAATTGTGTTTATTGAAACACATGGTCATTTACTTGATGAAAATGTAATATTGGCTTTGAGATATTTTCATCTGTGCAGACTGTCATAATAATCTGACCACATTATGCTAATGGTCACTTTACAAAAATGCAAGTTATAAAATGGCAACAGAATGTTACTGTTTTATGCCATTTTTTCCAGTAGAATCTCAATGATACATTAAATCAATCATATTTACTATACTTTGAGGAGAAATTTTACTGAACAATTATCATCCTGATTTAATATACTTCTCAGAAGATTTAGCTGGAGACTGACATGACTGATGTGATTCACAATCTCTACTATGGAGATAATGTTTTCATTCTGATTGTGTTAGTTTTGAAATAGCAACAAAATTAAAATTCCTTCAAAACTGGCAACAATACAGTTATTCATCGAAAGGTTTAGTGTTTTGTGTATGAATCATGAATCCTTAAATTCTATGAATTTATGTTCCTGGGTACTTAAGCTCTCTCTATGTTTTGATGATTTGGAACCATTTCGGGAAATTAAATATTCAATTATGTATTCTTAACATTAAATAAACTTTGAGGCCCAAATGCCTTTTAGAACCTAGACAGGGAAAATTTTCAGCAGGAAAAAAAAAATATGAAATGGAATGGAAATTCTGAAGTATAAATATACAAGTATTTAAACATTGCTAAAATTACTCTCTTTTGCTTCTTCTTGGAGGTGAGACTACCTACAGCAGTTACGAACTTCAAGGTAACACTATTATTAGTAGAGATGTGTAGAAAACGACATTCTGTACTCTCATTTAGGTAGCCCCTGTCCATCTGAGAACTGGCGTATCTGTACCAAGTTGTCTTTATCAAAATTGTATTCGAAATCTACGAGTGACTAATTGCTTCTGTCTGCTTTCTTCCTCACCAAGTAGAGGGAAAATGCTCTCTCCTAATTACAGGCTCGCCACTTACTAGCTGTATGACCTGCGGTGTGTTATTTCACCGGGGGGAGAATTTCCTTATCAGTAAAATGGGAATAGTCATAGAACGGCCTCTCATGCTTGGGTGCAGCTGATGAGCTCTGTGTGTGAAATGCCAGGCACGATGTGTGGGATGCATGTGAAGTGAAAAATAACTGTTTCTTTTCAGTAATAGTAAAGAATTACCGGTAACTTTGATCAATGTGAGTTCTGTATTATACTTTTTAATTTCTGCGTTACAGCTTGACTTATGATTTAAAATAATCTGTTTTGTTCAATGTGTGATGTTTTAATGATATTGAAGTTGATTTTAAAATTGATTTTAAAAAGGCAGTACACATCATTGTATGGATCAGTAAGATTTTTTTTATGTTGCCACTAAAGCCCCAAACTTGAAAATACATGATTTACCACACCCAGAAAAATCCCATGTGCACCTCATACTCATTTCTGTATGAATACTTCCCTTGTATTCTTCAAAATTTCAAGATGTGAAACATTCTTACTTCAATCTGAGTTACTCCCATGTGGGACTTGTTCAATCTCCAGTCAGAACCTGGATGATGGCATCTGGTGAAAGGCAGGAATATTTTTAGATAAACTCTTATAGTTGCAAGATGGTTTTTACCTAAAGTGACCGCCATGAACTAACTCTGCGCACGTGTCTGGGACCACTCATTCCAATTCTCAATCAAGCAGTGCTTGCAGATCCTGTTCCTCACGCTGAAGAACAAGGAACCTTCCTAGCGTTGTGAAAGTGGAAGCATAGAACTTTTCTGTCGGATACAGTCTCTGGAAATTACCAGGCTTTGCCCTGAATTGTTAATTGTTTTTGTACACTGTGTGGCACTAGCCAGCCGAGGAATCTCTTTATGACCGAGATCTCAGCTCGCTCCTTTCTTCCCTCTCTGTGGGGGCTTGAGAAGCTCTATCTGGTCACTTCTCACAGGAACGACATGCCTCACACTCTGACAAATGGCTGAATAAAAACAGAAGTTCTGCCAAATGCTAATATTACCTGTTGACAATTATTTCTCTCAGTATTGTCAAAGATCCAGCTATTTAGAAATGCTAAAAAAAAAATCCAACCTTTTCTGTTATAATATAAACTCAGAAAGTGAAGCAAAGAAATGAGACAATTTTGGGGACAATCAGGCAAGAAAAACGGCTAAAGTTCTTCAATTTGCCTATTTGTCTTGCTTGTGTAAGACCTTACTCCAAGGTGGGGGGACTATAAATGGAAATTTACTAAGGTTTTCTATTAAATTGACTATTCTTAAAAATAGTATTGGGGGGGGCAATAGTCTCAAGAAACCTTCGTTGAAGGCTTAATTGAATTTGAAGCCTTAGGCAGTGCTATTTTTATTTATCATACTGTGAGTTCACCTAGACTACACTCAAACCTGGCAAGTAATTTTTCTGAGTTCAAGCCTCAGATAGTCATGGGGTTCATGAAGTTATGGGGCTTAAATTCCCTGGATATTGGAGAACACTTATGATTCTACCTTCTGATCATCCAAGCCCAGAACACAGCCACCACCTTGAACAGAGTCCTGGAGATCCACCTGAACACCTCTTGTGTCTCTCCCTTCCTCTCCACTCTCACTCATCACTTCTCTCCTGGGTTGTGGAGTAGGGAGGTGGGTGGGGCCTTTTAGGGAATGTTCAGTGTTTAAGACTTTGGGCTAAAAGCATTTGGTGGGGGGGGGGCTTATGTGTCTAGTCCTTCCTACTACAAAAGTTCCAAGTAATGTCATTCGAGGTATACTTCATTAAAATACACAACAAATAGCTATCAGAGCGATTTAATCTTCTTCCCAGATTGCTCTTTAGATTAGAATCTTTCGTGATTGTAGGAGTTTGCTAGCACTACTGTGACGAATTTTCATAAACCTGGCAGCTGAAAGCCAGAAAAATGTATTCTCTCTCAGCTCCAGAGGCCAGAGATCAGACATCAAGGAGCCAGTAGGTCTGCATCCCGCCGTGAAGACTCTGGGGGGAATACGTTCCTTGCTCTTCTAACTTCTGGTGGCTCCTGGCAGTCTTTAGGTCTCCCTGTGGCCTTCTTCTCTGTGACTATATGCCAAGTCTCCCCCTCCTTTCTCTTATGAGGATACCAGGCACTGGATTTAGGGCAGGCTCCGAATGCAGGCAGATTGCATCCCCAGATCCCTAACATAATTGCATTTACAAAAACCCCATTTCCAAATGCGGTCACGTTCACAGGTGCCGGGCTTTAAGACCTAGTCATATCTTTTTAGGGGCCATAATGCAAGCTGCTAAAATGGTGTTTATTTCAAACAAGTTATTGAACTTGGGAGCTACGGCTATCTTATTTCTTAGAGCATTCATATCAAGCCTCCACATCCGTTCACCACCACTAAACAGAATAGCAGCTACAGAAGCAAGCATTAGACTGGCTGGTTGCAAGGTACGGGTCTCATCCTGGTTGGGTCCCTGTCTGGTGTATCAGCTTTTTGAATGAGCTACACTTGATCTCTCTCTGTGTTGTACCTCTAACCATTTCTTCTGTGAATCTCTAACATCATGACTCTATTCATGGTTCTGCTCATTTCTCCTAGCTCCATGCTGACATTAGGGCCTCTGGTCCTCCTGTTCTAAAATATTTGCAACCTTCCCTCTAGTCAATGAGGAAGGGGGCAGGGCCCCCCTTCACCCTGGTAGCTGGATGCCTACGGCAAGTCCCAGTTGGTCAGCTCCAGATCGTGGCTTGCCAAATCCATGCATAGAGACAAATACTGTTATAAGGGCCATTTAATTGGGGAACAAAATGGTACAGTGTCTGGGGAAAGTCTTTTCTTGTCCTCAGTGGAGGATTAGGCCCCAGGTGAAGTTAGTTTGACACCCAAAGTTAAAGAAACATGAGCCAGTTAGAGCTGTGAGCAAGCAGAGAGCTCAGTTTCTGATTCAGCTGAATTACAATGAACAAAAGCACCTCTGTAGAGTTTAAGAGAAACATAACCCAACCACACTAAGATGTTGTTGAGATAAGCCCAAACCCTTACTAACTAGACGGCAGCAGGATTATTAGCCAGGGTCTGGTATAACATAACATAGATACAGACACAAATTAGAAGATGAGGGCTGCCTGTTATAGCCATCATAAAAAGTAGAGAGAAATCCAACTACTGGTGATGTTAGGTTTTCTATTGAGAGCGATCATCTCTCCCTATATCTGGGTTTGAGTTCATGCAGTCATCAAACTGCTGGAGTTTAATGAGGCTCTCACAGGTGGGAGATGGATCCTTTCGGCCATTTGTAGGTGTCTATGAAAGACCCAGAAATATTAATCTGGTGGTGTGCCAAAGGGAAAGAAATAATTGAAAAAGAGACACAAAGGGAGAAGAAAGACAACTTTTAAAAAGTTGAATTCTGGCAGAATTATGAGGATATTTTCACAACACTCAATATATTTTTAGATGGCTTCCTTCATAGACCCCAACACAAAATGCATCACAGAGAAGTACAAAAGAGCAATCGTCCTTTTTATGAGATCCTGTTCATAGAAAAAGAAAAAGAAGATTTAGCCAGTAGCAGAAATTTGTTCCACCTAGCTCTAAATGGAAATCACTTTCAAAGCAGTTATGGAAAAATTTACCCAGGTTCCCAAACAATATAACATGTTCTGTGCAAAGGCTGATACACAGAGCTTCTGCTAGCAAATCATTATTCTTGCACTAAGAGGGGGCACGAGGTGTGGTTCTTGTTACAGGGAAGTCAGGGAAGAAGAACATGACAGCTGGCAGAAGAGTTAAAGAGACTCGATTTATAGATGATACTGACTTGCTAATGTGGATGGAAAGAGCAATCCATATCCAATCTTTCAATTTTTCCTTTGACGCACCCTTCAGATGTGGACCTTCCTCTCTACTTCTGACTGTGTCTCTACACAGTCCCTTACTTCTTGTACAGCTGCATTGATCAGAGCCTCCTGGATCCCCAGCTGGGGTGTCTGCCATTTGTCTGTGGCCCTTAGCACGTGTCCTCCCTTCCTCTGTGTTCTCCACATAGCACGGGACTGGCAGTGGGGGGACACCTTTCCCCAAATCCCTTGACCACAGAGTTCGACTTCAGATTCCACCAGCAAGAGGCCTGTGTGTGAGATGTGAGGGGCAGAAACGAAGTACGTGTATGCACAGTGGTGTGTAGACGTGTGGGTTTCCCTTGCACATGCTGCAGGTAGCCGTGCCCCCTGGTGGATGCTTCCTGCAATTCCTGGCCTGGGGGGGCAGCCGCAGTATCTAATTCCTTGGTGGCCAGTGGAGAAGCTAAGAGACAGCAGGGGTGAGTCATTCAGGCTTATCATTTTTGTAAGCATCTAATGCCCTATATTAAGTGCCTTTCTCCTTGGACTATCCGGAGTCGGTTCTGTTTTCCTGACTGACTCAGCTGCCTTCTGATGTCGATTCTCCAGAGCACAGAAATCACTGAGCACAGCTCCCTGTTTCACAGATGAGGTCCAGAGAGACTACGTGACTTGCTCAAGGTTGCTCAGCCAGTTAATTAAACAACTAAGCCAAAAATCCCTAGAAACTTCCAGGCTGGCACTGATTTCCTCTGTACCACAGGTCTCTGGATTTACAGACCATCTCCTCGTGTTCTTGCACCCTTCGATGAACCCCATTTCTTTGTATCTCTGATGTCAGCAGTTAGAACTGTTTTATGAAAAACTACGAAAAATACCACCACACTGACAAGTGGGATACATTGTATCACTTGAAAAATTTGTATTTATTGAAAGATCTCTTTTTGAATTATTTTAAAAATACTAGATTTTTAAAATCCCTTCTTGCACATACATAAAAAAGAAAATATAAGCACAATAAGTGGGTAAGTTGTTTATTAAACTTCCTTCACTTTAAGTCTGACTCTTGGAATGACACTCTGACTCAGTCATTGATACCCTTTAAAAAAATAACGAGTTTTAAAAGAGAAATCTCTAGGCCATCAGAAGATAAGGTAATGTGATGTCTCTTACACAAATCTACTAAGTAACTAAAATGCTTTGATGCTGGACTCTTAAGTCACTTTGCAATCACACAGAGCTAGACTCTTTTTCTTACTTTTGCTTCTAAAAGGTTGTTAAACACACCTAATGCACCATCTCACCTTTCCCCTCCCCAGACTACTGGTTCCTAGGTATAAGAAGAGTGCGTCATTATTTTCTCTGGAATTCTCTTGCCAGACACTGACAAGCATCCCACGGGCTTTGATGTTCATCTGCATGGAAGCAATGCTTGCTGCATCAAACTGCCACTTTGCTGAAAGTGACTATAATGTGTTTTTGAAATGAAGGCACATCCCAGTTTCAGAATTATTACAATACGAAAAACTGTGTCCCAAAATTCATTAGGTTCTATCTTAAATTCTATTTCTTCAGTATGTACATATTTTCAAGGTCTATAATTGTTTTTAGCGTCCCAAACTACAAGTATAGTGGTAGGTTATGATATCATTTTCCCTTAAACTGAGGCTTATGCCATGAATATTCATAGTCCCATTGTTTTAAAGCAGTCCATTAATGATGATTTATTATTAATTTAATGTCCCCAATGTATTACACCTATAGCTTTAATTCATGTTTATACCAATAGGCATTTATTATTCTCATACTACCAGGCATGGTTGCATGGAAGAGTTTCCTCATTTTTAAAAAAATTTATTTATTTGTCTGAGAGATGGGGGAGGGGCAGAAGGAGAAGGAGAAAATCCTCTAGCTGACTCCACGCTGAGTGCAGAGCACTATGTGGGGCTCCATCCCAGAGACCTGAGATCACGATCTGAGCTGAAACCAAGAGCCGGATGCCCAGCCAACTGAGCCACCCAGGCACCCCAAGAGTCCTCATTCTTTTTTTTTTTTTTAATTAAACACTATTTTATTTATTTATTTGACAGACAGAGAGAGAGACAGCAAGAGAGGGAATACAAGCAGGTGAGTGAGAGAGGGAAAAGCAGGTTTCCTCGCCGAGCAGGGAGCTCCATCCCAGGACCCTGGGATCATCACCTGAGCTGAAGGCAGACGCTTAATGACTGAGCCACCCCGGCGCCCTGAGAGTCTTCATTCTTACACTTAAAGAATTCCTCTACTTTCCTGAAAGCTCAAAGATTTCTGTGATATTTATGTATGGACGGTAAGGCTATGGTAATGGAAACAGCAAAATCTTGTTTTTGTTCTATGAAAGTCGGAGAAAGAAATTTACTTCCTTAAGGGAAGGTACTTGCTATCTCTGTTCTTCTCAGAACGTGGGCTTATGCTCCGCTTAATCAAAACTAGTACCAGCTTTTGGCTGAGCAGACAACATGGCTTTGCAGTCAACAGTGACTCGCTGACACGAGAGAAGTTTGTATGAAATGAAATGACACATAAAGAGCATGATGCTCCACAGACATTCGTCCGGCTACAGTTTAGCCTTATCTTTCCTCTGTCCGCCCAAGTCTATGGTCTGCGCAGTGCCTGGCAAACAGCAGGCAGTCGATTAACGATTCCCTTCTCCTTGTCAGTCTTGCTTCAAAGTTAGAGGAGGGCATAGACTGGGGCTCCAAGTCTTACTTCCTTACTACCTCAGGGTCACCCATTTGTTGACTGCGCTGAGGGAAGCAGGACTGCTCACAGTGTGTTTGGACATGAACAGGTGCCTGGGGCTCTTCTGGCTCAACGTCTCTGGAGCGATCCACTTCTGGATCAGTGTGGCTCCAAGATTCTGGACACCTTCTAGGAGGAAGGCAGATGGGAGGCTTCTGCAGGGTGTCCACGTGATTCACCACAGCCTAAGCATGGTCCCCATGAGCCTCTTCTTCACCGGGTGCCACGTGGCTACGGCAGCTGCTCTGTGTTTCCTGCTAGGATCCAGGCCAGCTGCCACAAGGGTCAAACTGTTGTAGGTCTCATGTTACTGTGGAAAGGACCTTAGGGCTCCTCCAGACTGACCATTTGCTCTTCTAGCTTTTCGTGTGGACAAACCAACTAAGACTGGAAGGCGGTATCGTAGATTGGCCACGGTCTGTGCGGGCTTTGGAGTCAGAGCGCCAATCATGGCTGTTGCCTGGAGTCATGTGACCTGAATCAATTTACTTACTGCTTCGATTTCATCCTTTGTAAAATGGGGAAAACGCCTGTCTCGTGGGGTTTTTGTGAGGATCGAATGAGGTGTGTATGTAAAGTGCCTGGCACGTAGTAAGCACCAAATAAAAAGAGCTATTCTCATTGACGAGCATGACATTTTAAGACTTCTAATTCAGCATCATTAGCTCATCTGTCTTATCAACGCTTAATCAAGACTATTTCTAGAGTATGAGCCCATACTAATTTCCCAGAAACTCAATTGTCTACTCCAGCTCATTTTCCTTAACCAAACTGAGACTAACTCCTGTGGTATGATTGACTCTGCCAGAATGATTCTGCATGCCCTAAGCAGGATCTTTCCATCTGTTGCTCAACCCCATCTGTTCTTGCCTCCAGCTGACCCAATTTCATATCCAGTTGGTAGAGGGCCACCTGAAAAAAATCTCCATTATTTTCTGATGTCCTGAAGAAACCTTGAGAAGAATTCAGTGTAGAGAGTTTGGTCACTTGGACACACTAAAACCTCAGTAAATTATTTTAGAGGAAATGAGGAAATCGCCATACGGTGCTGTTGGTGGTGGTGACGTTAAATCCTACTGAAGTCATACTAGGAAAAGAATAATAAAAACGTGTGCCTAGTAGAGTGCCCAGCAGCACATCACGGACTCTCAATACTCATGGCCTGACGTTACTGTTTTACATTAAAAAGTTATGGTACTTTAGACGATTCGAGAGACCAGGACATTTAAGACTTTGATTACTCTTCGCCAAATGTGCTCTGGATGGCCTTTATAGGAGCCGGCGCGTCCGTGAGCATTTACGAGGGAAGGGGTGTTTTCTGCGGGTGGTGTAGCCCAGTGTAATGACAGCAGCGTTGCGCGTCCCCTTCCAGACTGTTTGCTTTTTGTTTATTATGTCCCAGATGTTGTGAAAAGCACTTTGCCTTTATTACCTTCCTGTATTTCATCAAATTAAGATTCAATTTATTGCAGGAGGCCCCATCATTTTATGTGCCACTTTCTCCCCCCAAAATGGACATAGCACTGATTTTAAGAATCGTCCCAATTAAAATGTGAAATGTGCATGTGTCCTAGGATGGAAGAATTCAGTAATCTGTCATTTCTTACTCTATGGGACTTTACAAATGAGGAAGCTGAAGCTCAGAAGTTTTAAATGAAGGGCCTAAGCTCATTCCACTTGGAAATAAAGCAAACTGGATTTGAATCTGGTTTGGTCTGTTCCCTAAAACCTGCATTCATCTTGCGTATTGATGGCCAGGCCCTCCAGTGAGTGTGAGTAGGAAATAAAGGGCAGTGAGCAAAACTCTAGAATGCACCCGTGCACCCAGGGCTGGGTGCCCAGAAATCACATCTTCCCGTCTTCAATGGGTGTACTATGTTCATCCACTTTTCCCCTTTCTCTCAACTTTCCTTCCTCATTCATCAATGACACAGAGGTTGGCACTCAAGAAGTTTTATGATCTAATTTGTTTAGTAAACCTCACGGTCAACTCCACGTAGAGTAAAAATATTCATTCACTCAACAAATAGTTGCTAAGCACCTTCCATGTGCCAGGCTCTGTGCTAAGCACCCTACATTTACTGTGTACAATTTACACAACCACCAGATGAGTTTTTTCCCTAGGGGTTGGGTGGTTTGACAAAGTCTGCTGCTATGGAGGGTTTGATGGGATTCAGAGAGTAGTCAAGTTGATTCCGAAGTCTTTGCTTTACCCACCCACCCACCAAGGATGGGACAAATGAAGAAAATATCTGTTACCAGGATTTTTTTTTTTATCAATAGTGAGTAATTACTGAAGTTATTACTCACAAGGATATCAGCCCTCAAAATTTATTGTTTTAACTTGAAGGACCTATTCAATTAAAAATATTCTTTCTTATTTCCTGATAAGATGATAATGGTTGGAAGAATCTACAGGATTCATTAAATTTTCCTGTAAGGAAAAGTCATGTCCGCTTCTGCCACGTGATTATTAAAAATATATTTCCTAGACATTGTTTTTCACTTGAGGGAAAAAAAGGCAAGCGATTTCCATTCACCCCAGAGTTTTCCATGTGTTAAAGAAGACTGCTGGTCACACTAGTCAGTGATGTGGGTGTGAAGTCTCAGTGATATCTCTCCTAAAGTACTAGAAGAAAAACTGGGAGCACAAACACCAAGCGGTTGTTTCAGTCACCAAATTTGAATTTGTTGTGTCTTTGGATCGAACGTAGAGCATGGGCTACGGCTTTCTAGTTTCCATTCTCCGGCCACTATTAAACTACAAATTAAAAGGAAATTCTTATTCACAATCACATTGATTGGTTGACGCTTAAGGGAATCTTTAAGTTAAATGAATGTCAAGTAAAATGCAGAATTCTAGAACTGTTCCAATTACAGACACAGAATTAATGGATTCCTAACAACCGGATAAGTAACAGGATTATAATATCACTTACAAATTTTAAATCTGTTGAACTGAATCAATGATTTCCTTTTGTATTCCTTTCAGTATTTCTATCACCTTTCTCAGGTAGGGGGAGGCCTGGGTGGCTCAGTTGGTTAAGCATCTGCTTTCAGCTCAGGTCAGGATCCCAGGGTCCTGGGATGGAGCCCTTTGCTCAGCAAGGAACCTACTTCTCCCTCTGCCTGCAGCTCCCGCTGCTTGTGCTCGCCCTCTCTCTTGCTTTCTCTGACAAATACATAAATAAAAATTAAAAAAAAAAATCTCAGGTAGAATGCTCAATTCTTTTTTTTTTTTAATTATTGTTAAAACATTTTCTTAGTTTTCCTGGCTTTGGTCTTTCTCTGAGTCCATCCAGCACAGGACGGCCATACTGTTCTTTATGGAACTCACTACAGTAGCTCCCAGCTTGTAAACCTTTGATGGCTTTCCCCTGCCAGGCTTGTAGAGAATACCTACAGCTCCCTGGCCTGAGAGGACCTGCTCGCCGCCCCCCCCCGCCCCCAATCTGGCCTCAGGATTCTTCTACTTCTCTATGAAAACCACCGGAACTAAAATCCAAGTGTCCACCATACAAAAACTTTGCCTTTTCTAGACCTTTTCTCCTATTTTACACCTCACCCTCAAGACTTCCCTCAGGACGATCTCTTCCAGAAAGACTTTCTCGGCCTCTGCAGGGAGGAGAGGTCTGTGCTGCCCACAACACAAGCTCTCAGGGCGCACCTTTTCTCTGCCCCTTGTTTACCTGCCGCGTCCCTCATTCTGATTTTCTGCACGTCTATTTTCTCCCTTCAGCTGCATGAAAACACCCTGTGAAAAATACCACGCCTGTGTTTGCACATAGTAAGTACACATTTTTGTTGTTTTCTATGTCCCAGCAAAAATCTTCTATCCCTTTATGATGTTCTTTTTAAACTAAAGATTATGATTATTACACTTAAGAATTTTCTTTCTGAGTAACAATCCTACTTTCTCTTTTTAAAACACACTTTCACCAAAATTGATAATTCTATTCATAGCTTTATTATATACTTTCTCAAAGTTCCACCCAGCTGTACTAATTTAAGTTGTGAAGTAAAGTGTTAGATGTAATTATAATAGGAAACACATCCAGTGAGTGAAGCAGAAGGATTTGTCTCAATAAATTGTTGGTCAATGAATTTGTCTCAATAAACTCCATTAGCAACCAACCTAATGCTACCAGGAACGCTCATTGAAAGCACTGCTGTGTATCTCCATAAACTGCATAAACCCACTGAGACAAACATGTATATCCTGTCTGCCTCCTTCAGTGTTCTTCTAACAACTCAACATGTGAAACTCAAATGAGAATTATTTTTACTTCAAAGGAAAAAAGTAAATACATCTATTGAATCCCGATATTTTTAATGCTTTTTTAAAAACATGAACAGTTAGCAGGGTGGCTTGGCCGCTCAGCCAGTCGAGCAGCCGACTGTCGATTTGGGCTCATGTCATGATCTCGGGGTCGTGAGATCGAGCCCCAAACTGGGTTCTGTGCTGAGTGTAGGGCCTGCTTGAGATTCTCTCTCCCTCTTCCCCCTACCCATTATCACATACTCTCTGTCTCAAAAATAAATAAATCAAATAGTTATAAAAACAGGAAGAGTGAGGTATATATTTCATTTAGAAACTATTAGACTTTTTAAGCAGTACTGTGCCTTCAGTACAGTCTGTAGCAAATGAATTTACCAGCACTTCGTACGTACTGTGAAATTACTTGAACTTCCCACAACCTAATTCCGACACCTCCTGAACTCACCTTAAGGAAAATTTCCCTCTCCCTATCTACCTGTCCCATTTGGAAAGAGCTCGATGGCCATTATGGGGTTGTGTGATCCACTTCCCTCGTTTCTGTTCTCCCCCAAGCAATCGCCAAGAGCTCTCCTTTTCAGGCGTTGCGTAGCCACACAACAATATACTTTTTACTTACTAAATATTAATTAGAGTCTCTGCATTTAAAAAAAGAGAAGTAAGATAGTAAGAGGGGGCTTTTTTAGTGACACTGTGTTTTTGAGACAAATCGTTCAAATATTAAGAATCCAACTACTCCATGTCAGAGATGCCAAAAGTGAAGTCAAGGAAAATAATGGTCCAAGGAGATCTATAGTTACGTTTTGTGCTATTCACACTGGTGATCCACACATGCCTGAAACTCTTCCTTCTCAAACGAGCTTTAGTCGCAGACATCATCTCCCTATCACCCAGAGCATCTCCCTCCACCCCCCACCTCCGCCCCCCCAACACACACTCCTAACACAAATCCGTCATGGACTCGAGCGAGCTAGAGAGACCTAATAGTTTCTCGGGACCTCTCCAACACGACCAGGCTGGAGAGGGTGTTGCTGGGTCCCCGTGTCTTTGCAGACACGTGCTTTGTGGTCTTGGAGGACAAAAAGAAAGGAAGAAATTCTATTTTCTGTCTGGTGTGAAACAGAAGCTTAAGAATTCCAGAAATTTGAAAGGCATTATTTCAGTCTTTTGAACAAAGGAAAGACTAGCAGTTAAATCTCTAAGGGCTGTACCGAGCCCCTCAAAGTGAAATTCTGCTAAATAGAATCTTGAGACACTAAACACATAATATTGGCACGCAGAAAGCTCGGATAGTGAATGAAAGGCTTGCTGGTCTATGTAGATAAGCCATCCCCACACACCTTCTGAATGCCTTGATGTTTACTAGAAAGACAGCACACACCTTCGTCATGCCAAGGAGTCGGTAAAGAACCTTGTTATTCAGAGCTATTTGCTGCTATACTTATTTAAGTGTAATCATTGTTGATGGTGTTAATTATTACCAAAACATCAAATTAATCGGAAGAGAACTTTGCTACATGGCTCCTATTTTGTGAGAGTTTTTAACCAGGCCAGTATTTCCTTTGTTTTAAGCCATTCACCTACATGCACACTCTATAGCTTCAATGATTTTTTCAGCCCTTGCTTGCAAGTAATTGGTATTGATTTTGCAGGTTACTTCTAATGTGTTCAGTTCCTAAAAGAAATCTCACTGTACCCCTCTCCTCCTCTAGTCCCCAGAAGGAAATAATATTTATAACGTCAAAGCAAACGGCAGGGTGATCCGACTTCCTCTGGCGAAAATCAGGGGTGCCAAGTTTCTTCGGGGTGTGTGGCTTCATACCCGACACATGGTGGTATGTTTCAAGCTCCTCGTGACTTCAGTTCAGTGTGTTGATATATGAAGTGTGGTGGGTTAGGTTTAATACTCCTGATGCTAGTGCAGTAAACAGTGTGGGAATCTCATTTAAGAACAAGGCCCTAGGGAGAGACAAGGAATAAGTCTACCTCTTAAATCACCACATTCAACCGGGTCGGTCATTAACAACGTCGGCACTAATAGCTTTTAGCAGCGGGCCAGGCTGCTGATTACAACTGGGTTTCCAGCGATGGCGGCTGCAGAGGAAGGAGTCAAGAACTGGAGCCGCCGTCTGAGGCAGGAAGCCGGGGACACACATGAATTTGAGGCAGAAGAGTAAATAAAGTGGAAGGTATAAGACTGGGGGGAAAAAGAACCCGCTATTTGTCATAACAGTTAAACACAACGGGTATATTAGCAGACGGCACAGACAGACAGAGCTGAATACACAGCGTGGAAAGCGCTGGATTATTGTGAAACAGGCTTCTATCCAGTATCAGCTTGAGACGGTGGTACTCACTGTGAAAGACAGTGTCCTTCCTCTAAACAATATTTTATGTACCAAATACCTCTTAGAGAGGTGACAAATAGCAAATGAGAATAGAGCGGTAAAATATTTAAATTTACATACAATTATTTTTCATAAGCAGTAAGCGAAAACCCCAACCCTTCACATGTAAATGATGCCCATATATTTGACTGAAGATGTTGTCTCAGAGATATGCTATAAATTCCACTCACACTCACCGGCATCAAACTTTGAAACACCCATTTGGTTTCTGCTTAGTGGAGAAGCATCAATGATTAGCACACAGTTCCTTATGGGGTATTCCCAATGCGGCTTCATCAGTCACGCTGATGTGGGTAAGTGGGGTGGATAAAGATCATGAGATGTTCTCTCACTACATATGGGCGTTTGGAACCATCTGGTAGGCTGGTGAAATAGACAGCTCCCCAAAAATATACCTAGAAGTCATATTAAAAATTTCGGTGGTGACTTCCAATAATATTACTTCCAACAGTGTTGGAATTAAACAAAATAGACTTTTTCTAAATTTTTGCGTGGGGATTTAGTCACTAAAACACGAAGAGCACCTTGTTATATAGCAGTTTTCCTTATGAGGATTTTTAATAGGTACCAAGTATGTCAAAGTAACACACAGCCATGCCCTTTGGACACACACAAAACATCTCCATGTTTTTACTGCCTTTAAAGAATACTTGAAAGAACCTTCTAATTTTTTTCTCTACTTTTCTACTTTTCATTTGCTCTGTGTGTGTGTGTGTGTGTGTGTGTGAGTGTGTACATGCACGTGTGTAGTGGGGATGAGGGAACAGAATACAGAAAATCTATTCACTTTTCCAGCATATTTTGGTCTGTCTTCTGTGCCCACCGCCCCACAGACATTGCTCCCATCAGACCACAGAAGATTTCCATGTGACTAAATCTAGTGGACAGTTCTCTGTCCTCAGTTGGAACAGTCTAGCACTTCTTCCTTTTCCAAACATTTTCCTTTGTTGGCTTCCGTGATATAATTCCTGATTTTCTTCCTCTCTCACTGCCACCCTCTACTTAATCTGTTCTTCTCCCAGTAAGATGAACTTTTTTTAACTTAGAGCAGATCATTTCACTCCTTCTAAAAGCTTTCCAGTGAAGAGAGAAAAAAATAAAGATGAAATCAGAGAGGGAGACAAACCATAAGAGACTCTTAATCATAGGAAACAAACTGAGGGCTGCTGGAGGGGAGGCGGGTCGGGGGATGGGGTCACTGGGTGATGGGCATTAAGGAGGGCCTGTGATGTAAGGAGCACTGGTATTAAAAAAAAAAAAAAGACGAAAACTTTCCATTGCGTCTAGAACAAGATCCAAGCTCCTCATCACTTTCTATAAAGTTCTACCGGCCCAAGCCCTTTCCTGTTTCCATGATTTCGCCCAGTGTTACTCGCACTGTGACCTGCCACCTGCCTGCCTGCTTCCTGGGTCTGCTTAGTCATTTGCACCCGCAGGGCCTCTTCCTTTGCAGTTTATGCTGCCTGGAAAGTGTCCCCTCCCGCCCCCTCAATTTGTCCTGCCTCTGGATCATTCTCAGCAATTGAGTCTCAGCTCATACAGTCTTAGCTCCTACACTCCTCCAAAGTCCTTCTCTAGACTCCCCCCATCTCATGTTTGTCTGGCTTTTCTCTCTCCTATCTAAGTCATTCACAGCACTCACCACCTTCAGTGAATACTTGTTTTTTTGTCTATTATTTACTACCTTTTTCCTCTGCTGGAATGTACATAAGGAATATGTCAATTTTGTTCCCCTCTGTATTCCTAGGGGTTAAAAGATTGCTCAACATGTAACTGACAGTCAACAAATATTTGCTGAATAAATAAATCAGTTATTAACCAAATTCAAGGCCTGGAAAAAATACTATTTCACCTAAAAGTATTATTGTGAAGAACTGGTATGTCAATATCATTTAAAAGCATAGTAAGAATTCTTCTTTATGTCTTGTCCCACGTCTGCCCAGTTACCGCATACCCTCCAACTTGCTCGGGGTGACTACTCTTATTACTGCTGTCAGTATCTTGCATAGCCTTCAAGGGTTTTAAGTGCATATTCTTAAAGATTTACCTGTTTATTTGGGAGAGACTGAGAGAGACAGAGAAAGATAGAGCATGTGTCGGGGGAAGGGGAAGTGGGAGAGGGAGAGAGAGAATCTCAAGTAGAGGCCCTGTTGACCACCGAGACCGATGTGGGATTTGATCCTAGGACACTGAGATCATGGCCTGAACTGAAATCAAAAGTTAGACACTTAACTAACTGAGCCACCCAGGTCCCCTTAAATGCATATTCTAATATACATGAACAAATTTTACCTTCTGTCGTTTCAGAAAAATGGTAACATGCTATACACATTGATCGGTATACTCTTTTTCCACTCAACAGTCCATTCTGGAGCTGTTTCCACATTAGCACATAAAGAATTTACTATCAGTACAAAGGAAATGTGAGGGTAGTAAGGACAGATAACTAGATCAATGGGACAAGATAATCCAGAAATAACCCACAGCTGTATCGTCAGTTGATCTTCAACAAAGATGCCAAAGGAATTCAATAGGGAGAGGAAACCAATCTTAAGTTCATCCACAAATGTTTCTGAAACTGAGAAACTATAGGAAAAAATGAATTTCCATCCCTAGATCACACACTACACAAAAATTAATTTGAAATGAGTCAGTAACTCAAATCTGAAAGCCAAAATTATAAAACTTCTGGAAGATAACATAGGAGATTCTCATTGTGTCTTCAGGGAGGCAAAGTTTTTTTAGATAATAGCAGAAAATAGTAGTCACAAAAGAAATGTTAAATGGGACTTCATAAAAATTAAAAATTTCCTTTTACACGTGAAGAGAGGTAAATATCTCAAAGGACTTAGATCCAGAATAAAGTACTTTTATAACACAATAATAATCAACAAAAAACCAGACAAATGAACAGACATTCAACAAAGAAAGATGTGGAATAGCTGGTAAGCACAAAACCTACTCAGCATCATGAATCATTTAGCAAATACAGACTGAAACCACAATGATATACCACTACAAACCTACCAGAATGGGTAAAATTAAAATAAAAATGCTGACTACAGCAAACATCAGTAAGGATGAAGCTCGGTGGAACTGAAGAAGAAAAGATATACCAAAAGATTCACACCAGAATATTCATAGCAGCATTATTCATAACAGTAAAAAACTAGAAACATCCCAAATGCCCATAAACTGGAAAACGGATACATAAACCGAGGTATATTTATTCAATGGAATACTACTCAGCAACATGGCCAAAGCTCAAAAATATTAGGATGAAGCAAAAATCCAGCCTTCAAAGAGTATATTCTGTATTACTCTATTTATATATGAAATTCTGGAACAGGTAGAGCTAATCTAGGCTGATAGAATCAGGTCAGTGGTTTCCTTTGGGTTGTGGGGGGCACAAGAGAACTTTCTAGGTGGACGGAAATGTTCTATTATCGTGCGGGGACATGAAGTACACAGGTGGATGCATTTGTCAAAAAGTACCAAATTGTATGTTCCAGGTCTGTATCTTACTATGTGAAAATTATTCCACAATAAAAATACAATTAAGTAAAATATTATAAAGTAGAAAATAATAACAACACAACTAAAACGTAAATGAAAGGTAATTCGTGGGGCGCCTGGGTGGCTTAGTGGGTTAAAGCCCCTGCCTTCGGCTCAGGTCCTGATCTCAGGGTCCTGGGATTGAGCCCTGTATCAGGCTCTCTGCTCAGTAGGGGAGCCTGCTTCCTCCTCTCTCTCTGCCTGCCTCTCTGCCTACTTGTGATCTCTCTCTCTGTGTCAAATAAATAAGATCTTTTTTAAAAAAAAAGAAAGAAAAAGAAAGGCAATTCGTTTAAAAAGGAGACTCAAGGCCCGGGATGCGGAATCCAGGACTTGGCTTGGGCTGGAGAAAGGGATATAAAGAGCAAGGGGCACCAGCTTGTGGGTACAGCCCTTCAGTCCTGCTGCCAAGGAGCTAATGGGAAAACCGTATCGTCAGGAAGGTATGCAAGGTCTAAAGTCCTGCATTTCTAACGCAACCTTTTTTCCTAGTGCTGCTACGGCTCACAGCAAAGCTTCAGAAGCTGGTACCATTTATCTGAGATGGAATTTTTTTCCCATTATATCACTAATGAGGTTTGTGCCTTTCCTTCCTTCCTCACCTCGATGATTAAAATTCTATGGTGACCTTTCAGCTGAATTACCCCTTCTTTGATCCAGAAGCCGAATTAACCAGAGCTTCATCCAAAGCTTAAATTACCTGTAAACAAAATTGCTCTGTAGAACAGAGTGAGAAACGCTACGAGAAACATCGAGAATCTGGATTCAGGGTCTCTAGGATACAACAAAAATGGAGAGGAGTTCTGTTCAACTCGACATTTATGGAATGAATGTACCTTGAAGGGTATTATCTGAATATCAAGCCACCTTCTCTTCCTGCCCTTTCCCTGAAAATAGGAATTCTAACTATAAATAAGAAAAATGACAGAATCTCTTAAGAAAATGAGATTTTCTCTCAGTGATTTAGCCTTTAAGCCATTTTGTTAATTGCTTTTTTTTAAGACTGGAAAATGAAGCTTAATAAAGGGAAAGGATTATAATTAACCATTGAGAAAAAAATATATACACAAAGTTAGCATTGTTAAATTCAAAGGGGGAAGAAGGCAGAGATAAAACTAGAACTGCAGTTTTTCTAGAAATGAAGAGAAGCATCTCCCCCTGACAGCAGCTCCACCTCCTACCGCCCAATGACACCGCTGTCTGCGTCTCCCAACAAGACGATGCGCCTCCCCTCAGTCTACCCAAGAAGGTACCGCAGGCGCGAGTGTGCTGGCATCCATCACTTCGGATTCCGTCAGTCCGTCCTCTAAGACTGATCACTGCGCTTCTCTCCAAGGCTAAGCGAATGTGATCAATGACTGTTCCTGTTCTCCCGTTAGTACACGATTAGCTTCTGCAAATCTTGGAACGGGGTAAAAATGCATACGGATTACGTTAGTGGAACTAATGTGTTTCTGATCGAAGGCAGTCGATTAATGGAAATTTCAAGAAAGAAGCCTTATCAATTAATACTGGTCCTGAGGTACAGAGCCTCAAGGAAATGAGACCAATCCTATAAGGAGTCAGGTATTTAAAAGGATGTACTTAATAAAACAGGGACACCCACTTGTACCACCACAGAACAATGGCGCAATAATACTATTCCCTGTTTGTTAAAGGACATATCAACAGACTTAAGGTATATAATTAAGTGCGAATAAGTGATTTAAAAAATTTTAGTGAAACATTTTATAACTACCAAATGTATGGAGAAAGGGAGATAGTATAATGAATCTCCATATACTCATCATTTCTACTGAATAATTATTGAGGTTTTACCACATTTGCTTCATTTTTTCTTCTTCGCTGAATATTTTTAAAGCAAATCCCAGCAGCATGTGATCTCATGCCTAAATACGTTAGTACCATCTATAAAAACAGACAGACATTCGCAAAATCACAGGGGTACCACCTCACTTACGGATTAACAACAATGTCATCTTGCGTCCAGTACAAAATAAATGTTTTATAATTATCTCAAGAATGTCTTTTCTTGGGCGCCTGGGTGGCTCAGTGGGTTAAAGCCTCTGCCTTCGGCTCAGGTCATGATCTCAGGGTCCTGGGATCAAGGCCCACATCGGGCTCCCTGCTCAGCAGGAAGCCTGCTTCCTCCTCTCTCTCTGCCTGCCTCTCTGCCTACTTGTGATCTGATCTCTCTGTGTCAAATAAATAAATAAAATCTTAAAAAAAAAAAAGAATGTCTTTTCTTGAGTTGATATGTTCAAATTAAGATCTAAAGAAGATCTAAACACCGTATCTGTTAAATCCGTCTAAGGCTTTTTTTTTTAAATCTACAGCAGTCCTTCAGTGCCATCAGAAACTGTCACTTGTCCGAGAAAACATCCCATATTCTAGATTTGTTTGTTCTACTTGTTTTGTTTAACTACTTGTTTTCCTTCTCTATCTTCTGTTGGCTAGAAGTTATCGACCGAGGCTTAATTAGGTTCAGGTTCAACTTTCTGGCCGGACTGCTTCATAATGGGGGGCACAGTGTGCTTCATATTACATCAGGAGGGGGGAAAGGTGCTGGTTTTCTTACTTGGTATTGTATTCTCTAGTTCTTCCTCCATCTTTAAACTAATGAGTTCAGTCACTGATGACCACTGCCTGAACCAGTTATTTCATTAATATTGCAAAATAGTGACTTTCTCATTCTATCACTTTTTCTGTATTTACTGTCATATTTCTGTAAAGGAGTTTTTCCTGATCAGTCAGCCATTTTGATTACTAAAAATACCGTTCTTTCAAAGACAGGATAAATACTTTCTTTTCTTTTAATTGCCAATTTTCAGAGCAAGCAGTTGGTATCCTAGTAACTTCCAAAGTGTATTTGAAAAGCATTTCTAAGCATGAACTAAAATCTATGTTAACCATCTCCACTATTTTTTAAGTTTTAGTTCAAGATCCAGATTTCCTACGAATTATTTCTGGATTAATTCCAGTCTCAAATAATTTTCTTTACTCTTATTTTCTACAAGACGTATGTATTCTGTCAATTCTCACATTATGTTGGAGTATATGAAAATTTTAACAAATGCGATGATCAATGTGAAGCATCCATCTCAAAACAGGCTAGAATGGGACCCATCACTGTCCCCTGAGTGTCCCCCTTGCTCCTCAGGACATCCAAGTACTGGCATCTCTCCCAGGCAGATCTGTGGCCGAGTGACTGGAACCCTTGGGATACCAGAGATACTCTCCACTCTAAGGAACAACGGGAGAGAATTGTTTTGGGGAGAAAATGTATTAAAGTGATCTAAAACATTAAAACAGACAATGTTCTGTTTCTGCATAAAACCCGTTCAACTTTTTTACTTTCAGAAATGAAGCACAAGCCACAACATAGCTTATCAAGGCAGTAGCTGGAGTCTGAGAGTACGAGAGCATAAAAGAATATATGGGGTCTGTCTCTGTGTCAATAAGACGAAGAAGAACTGTTGACGGAGAGCACGGGTCAGCTCTGATCTGGGAGGTCAGTGGGTATCAGTTTACTCTGTGAGGGGAGCCGCTCCTTGAGCCCTGGCAGCCATTTTGGGTACGTGCTTTGGAACATACAACCTATCTATGGATTTCATGTTGGGAGAACAACTCAAAGCACATCACATTTGTGGCAGAAGAGTGGCCCTTTAAAGATGCCCACACCCCAATCCCTGCAACCTGGGGAATGTAACTTTCCCTGACAGAGGGGACACTGCAGACATCATTGCAGTTACAGACCTTCAAATAAAGAGATTATTCTGGATTATCTGTGTAGACTTGATCAAATCACATGAGCCCTTAAAAGTAGAGAACATAAAGAAGATGTGGTCCATATATACAATGGGATATTATGTAGCCATCAGAAAGGATGAATACTCAACTTTTGTATCAACATGGACGGGTCTGGAGGAGATTATGCTGAGTGAAATAAGTCAAGCAGAGAAAGTCAATTATCATATGGTTTCACTTACTTGTGGGACGTAAGGAATAAAATGGAGGACTCTAGAGGAAGGAAAGGAAAAGCAAATTGGGGTAAATCGGAGGGGGAGGTGAAAGTTGAGAAACCGTGGATTCTGAGAAACAAGCTGAGGGTTATGGAGGGGAGGGAGAGGGAGGATGGATGAGCCTGGTGGTGGGTATTAAGGAGGGCGCGTGTTGCATGGAGCACTGGGTGTGGTGCATAAACAATGAATCTTGGAACACTGGAAAAAAATTAAATTAAATTAAGATGTTAAAAAAAAAAAAAAGTAGATAACATCCACTGGCTGGAAGCAGAAGACGAACATGGCAGAAGGGAAAGTGAGAGAGATACCAAGGCTGAGAAAGATCCCATGCTTGCTGGCTCTGAGATGTGGCGGCCCACATCAAGAACCAAGAAAGGCCTCTGGCAGGAAGGGCAGCCCTTTCCTGACAGTCAGCAAGTAGAACAGTCCTACAGTCCCAAAGAACTGGATTCAGCCAACAATCTGAATGAACTTGGATACGATTCTTCCCAGAGCCACCTGATGGGAGTCCAGCCACTCAACATCTTGATTTCAGCCTCCTATGACCCAGAACAGAGAAACGACATGAGCCAACTCAGACTTGTCACCTACAGAACTGTGAAATAATAAATTTAGGTGGTTTGAACCCATGAAGCTTGTGGTAATTTGGTGTGGTAGCGACAGGAAACGGAATGAGAACTGACACCAGGCCTACAGTATCACTCGGGAGAAGGGTGTGACCCTCTCTGACGAAGGAAATCAGCAGTGCTCCCTGACTGTAGGGTCTGAGTTATCCCAATGCAGATGAAGAGCAGCCCGGACTCCTCCCCCTCGTCTCCTGCCCTCTGCTTCTTGATCTTGTTCTAATACAGTTTGGGGCGATGATTTCAGCTATATTATTTTGTCAGTTATTTGCTGAACGATGCTGTTGCTGTTCATTATTAGTAGTACTATTATTCCAAGATGTATTATTAGCCAAAATGTTATAATTATTTTACTTTTGGTGTTACCCTAGGTATCCAATTATCCTTTACAGGACTATTTTTATTAAAGAACATTTTTTTTTCAAATGGAAACACTGACTTATCAGTGAACTTCTAGAATACCTCTCGTTTGAAAGTTAGGAGCTGCATGCATTGCATATAGTCACGACTACCCCAGTGGCACGGAAAAGTGAGATACTAAAAGCAGTAAAAGTTTTTACATGTAAGACTAATTGGTTTCGTAATCAATAGGTTATGGAAAATGAAGGTTTTAAAGGGCAATATGAATATTTTAATTAAATAATGTGCCTCTCAAGCTGTTTTCCACAGAGAGAGTAATCAGGAATGACGATTATCAAACTAGGCTAGTTTCACCCTTTTGCAAAAAAGGAGAAAATGTGGTAGGAATGATGCCAAATGCAGTGGAGATAAATGCACCACAAAGTTCAGTCCTATAGGCAAAAAAGACCAAAAGAGACGCCAAAATAATTTCATAAATGATGAAAATCATGTAACAAAAGCTT
This sequence comes from Ailurus styani, assembly GCA_002007465.1. Classification (NCBI taxonomy): domain Eukaryota; kingdom Metazoa; phylum Chordata; class Mammalia; order Carnivora; family Ailuridae; genus Ailurus; species Ailurus styani. The sequence goes on from LNAC01000182.1 coordinate 1,552,871, forward strand.
TCTAGATGATGGGTTAATGAGATGTTACTAATGTAAATTTTATGCCTTGTTTAACTTTTTCTTCTGGTGGAACTTTCCAGTGTGACACCCATATTTAATATCAGAGTTTCCAGGAAAATAAAAGAACGAGAATGACATTTCAGCTGCATATTCCTTGTAAGATTTGGGGGGACGGAAATATCAAAGTCACATTAGAAAATGTAATTAACTTAAATCCCTTTTGGGAAAGGCAGAAAGAAAAGTGAATCAGAACAAAAAATTATCTTACAGAGAACATTTAAAAAGTGCCAAACAGTAAATGGTAGCTATTGTTCCTGAGAACTTTGTCCTCTTAGCATGTCGACTTTATAGGCATAAGGCACTGCGCCATCATATTGCCCAAACAATTTACAGCACAAAGGAATCATAATATTCTTTTAAAATGAGGAGCAGTGAATTAATAAGAACTGTTATTGTACCAGATTCCTTCAGTCTCAATGGAATGGCCAAATGCTAGCTGGGAGAATTACTTCACAGTGCTTAACTGCTATAATTGAAGTGAGATTTTCCTCCATGTGTGCATGTGCAGAATATAAATATTTTAATTTCATCAGTTCAATGAGTAATTTCACAAGACGGCTATTTTACAGGCCCGCCAATGGAAAGTGAAAGGATGAGTTTGGGAATGGACCATGTTTTTCTAGAGAGCGCTTATTTAGCTAAGAGGTCTTGGGAACACGTGTCTGTTTTTTCCCTCATTCCTTCTCCAAGAACAGCAGGAGTGATCCGTGTTTTGCCCCAGAAGATAACCCTGATGGATGCTATTAACACAACTGTGAAGCTATTAATGATCACATTTAAAAATTCTAGCTACCCTTTGCTCCAATTAGTTTCTTCTCTGCCATATACGCACACACGGAAGTTTAAAGATGTGACTGTTTTTTTCCCCAAAAGGGATTTTATGTTATTAGAGATTCCAGGCACATACATACCATCCCCTTGGCTTGCTAGGGGACTACATCAATTACGGGGTGAAGGAAACAGTGATGCTCTGACTTTCCCAGGTGACACCAGCATTCATAAAGGTAATTTTAACGACATCATTTATTACTATAAAATCTCAAACCAGCCCCTCCTGATGCATTATGACATAGAGTAAGCCCACTGGAACCTGCTTTTTTTCAACTTAATATGGTGAAACATCTAATTTTTTCCCCCATCAACTGAGGATCGAATGTTTCCCCCAAATCTGTGATTTAATTAAATTCCTCTTGCTCTGTAGGGACCAGGTGTCTATAACATAATTTAATGTCTTGTATGCTAACTTCTTTAATATATAGCATGTGCATGTTCTTTGATATCCATAATTTGTGTGTTTATGTGTGTGTGTGTGTGTGTGTGTGTGTGTACACATAAATATGGTATACACTATTGGTACGTGATAGTTTGTACCAGCAGAGCACCTTGATTCATCATGAAATCAGATGCTTCTTTCCTTTGTGAGAAAAAGCAGCAACTTAAATATGAAATTTCTCCCATTTCCCATTACCAGCTGAAATTCTCCCATCCAAGTACTAACCAGGCCCGACCCTGCTTAGCTTCCGAGATCACACGAGATCGGGCGCCTTCAGGGTGGTATGGCCGTAGACTCAGCTGAAATTCTATTAAGACCCTAATTCGTTTAAAGAGAAATATACTGTCCTCTCACTTACACCCTAGAGGTAGTGACTTATCAGCTCCTCTTGAGAATAAGCTAGAGCAGAGAAAGGAAGCTTTAGGGCCTTGGTCCTCAGAGGCTGGGATGGCCCCGGAATGGCAGGGTTAGGTTAGACAGGTTGGGGTGGGGGCAGCTAGCTGAAAGCAGATTCAGCTGATGCACTGTGTTTTTCCAGGGAAAGGGGGGTTCCTGTGCTGACTCTCTTTCTTTTTCATTACTATGAATTTCTTTTCATACTTAGTGTAAGAACTCTCCAATTTAAATATTCTCGGGGGAGCTGTGCTTCTTCTGAAGAGAACAGGTAAGTTCCTACATCAAGATTAATGATCATTTTATGATTAGATGTTATTTTTACAAACCAAACCCTTTGTATTTTGGGGAAAATAGATTCCCCTAAAGGTAAAAAAATATACATAGATACAGATACAGGTATTGGAAGTGAGAAAAGAAAGAATAAGGTAAGAAATCTGCTCCAGGAGCACAGGTCTTATGGTTCCTCAAACATCCCAGACACTGACTTGCCGTAAGATTCTGTACTGGACATTTTCCCTGATGGGATGCTCTTCCCCCAAATAGTCATCTGGAAAATTCTTGCATCTTTTCCAGGTCCGCTTCAATGTTACCTTCTCCCTGAGGTTGGCCCCCTAGTCCCCAGCCCCCTTGCCCTCTTACCCTGCTATTATTTGCTTTGTCCTTCTAATAGACTTCTCTTTGGTTACTGTTACAGTGTTTTATGTTACTGTGTTGTGTTTAGTATTTATTATCACACCTCTGTTAGAATGCAATCCTCACAAGAGGAGCACCCTTCTCTGTTGACTTACATAAAACATAATAAGTTGCTCTAGAAAATTTGTTGAATAAGTGAAAAACAGGAAAAAAAAAAGCTCTTGTAATAAAGATATTGAGATGCTTACAAATGTAATCTGAATTATTTGGGTCAAGAACTGAAAATAAAATTTATGTGCATCAGTGAATCAGTAAGGAGACATAATGGACATACCAAAGGATAGAGCCACTGATCTCAAGCTCCTCTCTCCTGAAAGGCTTAAGCATATTTGATAATCGTGCATTTATTTAATTTGTAATACAGCAATATAGCATTTCCTCCCTGCGTCGCGCCTTCCTCATGGCGAGTTCTCATAGGCCAAACATTGTTGAAGTATCATCATTTCAGGAACTGCTGAGATAGGAGGCAATTGGAAAGCCCAGTACTTGATGAGACTGTGAAACAGTAATTCTTTAAAGATACTGTGGCCCACGTGAGACTGATAACTGGAGAACATGGCAGCTAAGAGTTCATACCTTCCTTTTCGAACCTTCAGTCAATTCTGAGCATGTACACCGTAACTGAGTGCCTCTCAGACAAGACTGCCAGCAAAGGCCTGACTCCTTTATTTGGCCTTTGTTGATGTAGCTATGATGCCATAAAAGTGAGGAGGGGACCTGATTCTTGCCTTTCATTAACAGATCGAAACTTCTGTCACTCTTTGTTGGAGATTGATACAGGGAGAGTAGTCAACCGGTCAGATGTTGCTCTCAAATAAGTGAGAAACAAAACTGGATATGTTTTAACCTTGCAAGGGGATAAAATTGCATTTAAAACTGTAACAATCAAAATAACATTTGAAGCGACTTTTGATTTTATTGATCTCTTCCATCCACTCATTCTAAAGTTGGAAAGATCACAGGGTCAGGAAGAAGGCATGGTCCCTACTGTTTATTCATTTTGGGAGGATAAAAGATGACTAGGAGAGCATCAGTCACGTGTCATCAGATTATATTCACATTTCCACAAAATGATTTCCAACGTTTATTCAGATACATGTCTTTAATACAGTCTTCTGGTTAAGACACTATTTTCCCCTCACCTAAAATTCACACACAGGGGAAAGGCTGTTTTTTTACAATGTCAGTATAAAAACGAGTATTAGATTTTTCTGTCCACATTAAATCAACATGTATGCATTACATTCTACAACATACATGAGGTTGTCTGGGACACATCCTAAGGAAGAGTATATTTCCATGACAAGACAAAATCTGCCATTTATGTGGCAAGCTCTTTGACATATCATCTAATTTTATCCTCAATATAAAACCTAAGAGGCACATGTTATTATAGTTTTTTTATCTAGAACTAATGGAGAAAGTAGCTTTCCTAAAATCATAGGGATTGTAAATCCAAGTCTGTACCCTCTACTCTGAACCCCTAACTTCTAAAATAACATGCATCCGAGATGCTGGAAGATTTTATTGTAGTGGGTTCTAGTTGAAGCCTTTCTGAAGATTAAAACCAAACAATGTTTATCTAAGAAGAGAAACTCAAGAATTACATTGTAGAAATAATTGGCATTTGTCACGTAGAGCAGTGCTATAAATGAAAATATTTTCCAACATTCACATGTCTTCTGTTTTTAAGCAGGCATTAAATAAAAACATGGAGCAGGTTGGAATGAGTCATCTCTTCAGTCACATTTACAAATGTCCACCTAACACAAGGCCAGCAGTTCTCAGTAAAACTTGACATCTTGACTCAGAAATCAAAATGTGACTGAGCTGGATCGGAACCAGACGGGAGAGAAGGTTCTCCGCATTCTAACCTGAGCAGGAAGACCTTGCATATGGTCCATACTTTTCAAGGAACCAAAACAAACAAACAAACAACCCCCCCAAAAACCAAGGCCATCTCTGGAATGTATTTTTCCTGGCTGGCAGAACCTTATTGTATATCAATCTCTACACAAATCATAGCATAAAATACCAGAATGGAATATGAAGCAAAAATAAAATTGCTAGCTGAGGAGCCAATAATTGATGAAAGAAAACTTCAGCCGAAGTTCCAAATGAGATAAAGAAAACAAAAAATGATATGGTGTTTGGGGAATTAAAAAATGAGTAGATCCTACCACCTGCCTCTGAGTTTTCTATGTTATTAGAAAGATAAGGCACACCCATATCTAACCATAATTGAAACCAGACTGTAAGTTCCAGAAATACATCACTATGAATTTTAGAAAGAGAGATCCTCCTTTTGCAAGAGATCAATAAAGAGTTTATGGAAGAAGTCATATTTAACTTAATCCTGAAGGATGGGGAAGAAATGCACATCACTGCTACCTCTGTTAACAAAGAGGCTGTGTTCTGGCAGCATTTTAATGTGGCCATAAACTGCACAACCAAACAAGGAAGCAATATTGGAAGCACAGACATTAGTTCCAAGATGCAGGGAGAATCACGGGATGAGGGCAGGGGTTGGGGATAGGCAAGAGGCATTCACTGCAACCAGTTTATGACAAATAAATGCAAGAAGTTTGAATATACACATCGCAGTGTTGGGCAGGGGGGAAAGAATAAGGCAATGGGAGAAGGAGGGAATGCAGTAGACAGTCTCCAAAGATGGCCATCGGCAATTCCTCAATTCCTTACTCCCAGCGTGCAGGAGAGACAGGATCCACGTCTCCTCCCTGAATAGGGGCAGGCTTGTGGCTTGCTTGGACCAGCACCATGATTCAGAAGTGGGGCTGTGCCCATCAGGGGTCCAGGTAGCATGAGTCCCAGTTGCTTCTGTTTTTACTGTCATGGACCTCAGCTGACAAGCTGTAAGGAGATCCAGAATATCCTACAGGGAGAGGCCACATGGAGAGGCCCGTGACAATGGGACATCACATGGAAGGGGGGCTACCTGGAGGAAAACTGAGGTGTCCCAAGAGACTTACCATCAACATCACAGACCTGTCCACCCTAAACTGATTTATAACCACTTAACTAAAGTCTCAACTCTCTCCCCGCCTCTCTTTTTTCCATAAAGGACAAGTGAATATATTACTAATGAATGAATCAAACACTTTTTGAGTACTCTCTCTATGACTGGTGAAGTGGTAAGGTGGTCTCAATGAGAGTACGATAAGACTTCTTAAAAAACCAAATCAAGTATCTCTTATTTGTGATTTAACACTTAGCTCAGATCAACTCATAGAGAAACTGATTCCCACACTAACAACTAGAGTGTGTTAGGAGCCCCTTGTTTATGTTCCTAAAAATCCTGATATATTCCTCCATCATATTCTGATCTGTTTATTGGTCTCTCTTACCCACTAAACTCAACTACCTATGTACAGAGACCCATAACTTGCATTTCAGTACATAACAGATGCTTACTAAAGAAATATAATCTCTAGAATGTAAGTACTGAGCTAAAACTTAGTTTTCTGGAACATAGCACTTGACTGATTGACAGATGGATGCATGGATGGACAGAATGACTAAGTGCTCTGGGAGCACAGTGGAGACTGAAAATGCATTCTCAGTAAGTTTCAGCTAATTAGTCAAGAATGGCATTGGATTGTTTTCATTACCACTGAGGGGAAGCTTCAAGGGGCATGAGCACAGGCACAAGAGGAAACTCCAGGTCTTGGATTTCTGTTGTGCTGCTGAGGATAGCCAGCTGAGGGAGGAGATGTTGTGGGTGAATGGGGGGGGGGCAGCTGAGACAGAGCACGGTGTGGGGCACTATTAGGGGAGCTGAGATAGGAGCGTGGGAAACCCCTTGGAGGTCATGCTCAGGGCTCCCACATTTTATTCTAGATGCAACATGAAGTCTCCGGGAGGTTTTGGGGGGCAGGAAACTGATGAGATCTTAAATTGTGGAATAATCTTTCACGGATCCAAAGGAGGACCAGGGTGAAGAATAGAATTTGTGGTGTGACTCACACTTCATTCATAGTGGGAACACCCTGATCGAGCAGACACCACCACCAACTATCATTAACCAGGATTTTTTTTTTTTAAAACACCAGACAGTTTGGCTCTTAGAGAATCTGTTATCAATTGATGGAAATAGGCCACTATATTAAAAAACAAAAACAAAAACCCTGAGAAACATTAGTGAATGCCTTTATATATCTGGCAGATTTCTAAGTATGTGTCTCTGGTACCGGGAATGACCTAGACGCCCAATTTGGGACTAGATTGGATCAGAACTCAACTAAAGTAGGCTGGAAATAAACCTGCACAGTTCAGAAAAACTGCCCCCAAGCCAAGGCGCTACTGCCTTCTATTATCTTATGTTGTTAAGAACACAGCGAAAACTGGCATGAGCCACAGAGAAACCCGAATTCATATTCTCACTTAAACTTAAAAAGGTTGACATGTAAATGAGTCCAAGAAATTAAATCCAGGCAATAGGGGGAATGAATCTGATTCGTTTCACTGTTGTGGGGAAAGCGCGGGGCCAGATTACTGGGTATTAACACAGGGTTTCTGCGAGATGAGGCGGCGATCTCCACGCAATTCCTGCAGACAAATATTCACATTAAAACATCCACTTCTCTAAATGGCAGTAATTGGCCTCCGGCTGACAGCCTCAAAACAGGCCAAGACGTGGGAGCTAGATGAAGTGGACTGAAACGAGACATATTCCTTCCAGAACCAGGTGGAGACTCCCTCCGGCACCGCAGAGGAAAGCCAAGACTGTCCTTTGTTTGATGTCATCTTTGTCTCTGGAGAGCTGAAATATACTACTCTCTCCAAGGTCAGCAAATCTCCAACTAGGTGACTGCTCGCAGGGACAAACGAGACTCTCCTGAAGAACATGAGTGGCACCTCTGCCCAGGACGGAGCTCCTGGCTTCTGAGCCTTGACCGGAGGGACCAGTCCGTGCGAGCCTGGGAGCGTGCTGCCCGCGGGTCCAAGGGCAAGTGCGAGCCTGGGAGCGTGCTGCCCGCGGGTCCAAGGGCAAGTGCGAGCCTGGGAGCGTGCTGCCAGTGGGTCCAAGGGCAAGAGATCCATGGCGTGTGGCCCCTTCAGGACCCAAGTCTGCCAGGTGCAAGTGTGTAAATAAGAACGCATTGCGTGCCAGAGAGCAGAGCCCGGCTCTCGGCTGAGACACACCCAACTGAACGCAGGGCAAGACGTCCCATTTCTTTGGGTGCAGATATCATGGCGGTGGGAGGGGGGGGTTGCAAACCCTTGCTAAAGAAGGGACATGCCACATCGACAGCATGTTCTTCCTTTGGAGTTCTCCGTAAAAACACGTCTAAACTGGTGTGGCCTCTTTCCCTCAAATAACTAAAGGAATGTGACTCATAGCCCTTTTCCCCGGAAGCTGTCTTACTGTCTTAACCTCCACTCCTCTAAGTTTTTTCTCTTGTTCATTACTATTACTTCCTCTCACTCTTTATTAGGTTTTCATTTCAATTATCTAAGCTATTATAATTTTTATTACTACTACTACTACTATTATTTTTGCTGCTGCTTCCAAATAGTTGGGATTTTTTCTTACGTCGAGTGAGTACTGGCTTGGAGACGTGAACAGTCATTGACACATGTTACTTTAGGGGGCAGGCTGATAAACTCCACAGAGGTTGCCCAAGGCTGAATACCTCGTTAATAGGCAAATATGTTATATGCTTATAACATATGATCGCATGTTAATACGTAAATATTCATGTATAGAATAACAATACATATATCCTCTCTGTATATTCGAGAGCTCTTTGTTCGAAACTGAGTTTTTCTGATTTGGAACTCTTCTTTGAGATGATCTGAGGCACAGCACACATCCCAGACTCTGTATATACCATTTTACTCTCCAATATTTGCTTTGAAGGTCCGTACTGGGGCCAAAGCTTTCTAAAGATCTTTTCTGGGGGCTGCAGACCACAGTGAGTCGAGAGCCCTTTGAAACTGCCTAGCATAAAATTAAAAAAAAAAAAAAGAAAGAAAAAAAAAGAAACTGCCTAGCAATGTTGTGTCTCCCGGGCACTACAGGGCGGAGAGTCCGAGTGTTGCTAAGACGTACGGAGGCTCACTGGAACACGCACAGGGAAGCTCAGACATCCGAATGCGGCGTGTCCTTCAGAGCAGGCTCGGAGGGAAGTTCCTGACCCCTTTTTTTCCGTTGATGCTGCCTTTGCTTAAGATGCTTTCCTCTTTTGAAAGGGCCTTAGGTTTACAGTTCTCATTTTATGCTTCACAGTTTGCAGGGCAGACCAGCAAAAGAAAATCTGCTTGAATACTCCCACCAGAGTTTTAGTCTATAATGACAGTCCTTTTTCTGCTCGGCTACCTTATTCAGCCGACTTGGATACAAATGACTTAGGGAGGGCTCCCCAAATCAGATCTGCCCTCAGCGATGAAGATCTTTATCTAGCACAGAGCATACAGTAAATATTTGATGACGACATGATTGAATTAAGACACTTGGGAGGAGAGTCAAAATTAGGTGCTTTGGGCTCCAAAAAGGGAGTTCAAAAGAGTGGCCACAAGCAATGGCACTATTGCCTCATTGTCTTATAGTATTACCTAATTTAATTTTGGCACATGCTACTTATTTGTCGCGTGAGGAACTTACGTGTTCCATTTCTTCTGTACCCATCCTCCGGCGCCCGTGGCGAAGGCCTGTTAATTATGTTTTTCTCTACTGCATACATCGCACAGTACCTAAGTTCCAATGAAAGATTTTACTGCAAAGATTAGGATGGAGAGAGGAAAACAGTACTCTGCCTCAACTATGATACTGACTGGTTAAAGCCATCATAGTCTGACCCTGACCTCCCTTTCTGCCTCTGTGATTCACCCAACTGAGGCCATCACTTCTGAACCACAGAAGTTTACCCATAGCTTCCTGAACACAACCTCTGGTCCCATGTATCTATGCCTTGACTCAGGGTCTTCCCTTTGCCTGAAATTCTAATGACAACCTGTCCACCTTCCCAAATCATAAGCTACTATTTGGTAAAGTCTTCTTGGACTTATTGGGTGGGTAGGAAAATATCTCTTGCCTTGTTTTACCAACAGTCCTCTGCAGATTTAACGACTGGAGAGTTTCTCTCATGAATTTATTTACTTGTTACATAGTAACAGAGACAGAGAGCATGGAGTCCTTTGAGGACTGGGACCATGTCTCCTTCACAGAGCTCACCCAGACTTACCTCCCCGCACGGTAAAGATGAGGAATTACTACAGATCACCAGGTGAATGAATGCCTACAAGACTGCTGATGGTAACTAAAACTAGTGCATCCTGCCCCTCCCCTTGCTGCTTTCCCCACTACTAAGAACGCCCTTGGCTTTTATTCTAGAATTCCTACCAATTAATGAAGGAATTCTGCCAACACGTCCTGGAAAGTAAAGAGGAAGTAAATACCTATCATTGTTTCCATCCTTTCACTTACTCTTCCCTGAGGAGGAGAAGTGACTTCTATAACAGGTTCGATAAGAGAAAAATAATCTTCTTGTTCCTCATCACTCCTGCTTCTCCCCCTTTCTTCTGCTGCTTGGCAGAAAGAGGATTTGCAGGAAAAGCTGGAATTCCACATTGGCTGCTTTTGCATGTGGTAGGCACGTGAGAAAGAGTCAACAGCAACAGGCTTACCATCTCTTTCATTTTCTTTGCCTGCTGCTAAGGCAGTAAGTGCAACATAGAGGGAGGGAAACAAGTAGAAAACACTACTTGACCTTCCTGGGGACCCCCTATGTTGGGTTATAGACCAGACACTCCTGATTACAACTCAACATTCATTTCCTCCTCTCTCATTTTCTTCCCCTAAGACCTACTCCTCCCAAACAGCTGAAGATGACCTTATTCCCAGCTCCAGAATACTGATTTGTCTGAACCAATCGTGGTAATCCTACGACCCTTGCCAGGATTTAGGAATGGCATGTGACCCATTTCTGGCCAATGAGATGTGAGGGAAATCAGTAGGGGTTTCCATGAAAAATCTGCTTACTCTTAAGAAAGAAGGGTTTCTTCTTCCTTTGGATGTTTTTGTGCCAAGATATCACACTTGTAACTGATGCAGTGCTCTCACGTCCAGCCCGAGGATGAAGCCAGTGTTCAGAGGAGGACAGAAACCAGAGACTAACGGAGCAGTAGTGCCAAAGCTCTGACATCCTGGAGCAGATCTCCTCATGAACTTCTTGTTATGTGAGATGGTAAATTCCTTTACTTTTTAGGCCAGTTTTACTGGGTAATTTCTGTTCCTTATAGGCAAAACTAAACTGAGCCCACAATAAGGCTGGTACTATATTTAATTCCCCATCTGACCCTTAGCTCTATTTCTCAGTTGGTTGGTGCCCATAAAGCAAAATAATAAAATTATATTACTGGAATGTTCACACTCCTTTTGCCAAACCTCGTCAAACTTATACCACTGATCTTATAAAACCTCTTGTGAAATTAAGAATTTTGTGCACTTTAACAATAATCTACTTGGTAGAAGTATGGTCAATATTGTCTAAAAGAACACATTATACATTTTCTGTAAGTCTTCCTAACTTTTAATTAGTTTACCACTTTGTTTTCTATGTAGAAAGAGAAGTTATAGCTATATCTCTTGAATAGTCAGGAATACTAAAAATACACTTATCTTAGATGCTTTGTGATGGTCTGAGCCTATCAGTAACCAATGTTCTGGCTGGGCCAGTCCTTGCAGTTCTTGTTTTAAGATATATTCATTTATTTGAGAGAGAGTGAGACAGCACTGAATGGAGGGGGGAGGGAAGGGGCAGAGGGAGAGAGAGAATCTCGTGCAGACTCACCACTAAGGGTGGAGCCGAACCCAGGGCTTGATCTCACGACCCTGAGATCATGACCTGAGCTGAAATCAAGAGTTCGACGCTTAACTGACTAAGATACCCAGGTGTCCCTGTGGTTTTTATTATAATTGCAAGATCCCGTCAATAACAACCATCAGAAAACTCTGAAAAAATAGAGGTTTACTAGCTACAAGACCTGGAAACTAAACAGCAAACCTGGGCCACAAAGCGAGGTTAGGGGTAGAGAGAGTGCACACACAGACTGGTGGTTCTACTTTTATCAGGGTCAAGGATGGGAGCCTAGGGTGTGTAAATTTATTGGTAAATTTAAAATACAAGCGCAGGAATTTAAAGCACAGGGAAGAGAAAAGACAAGTGGCCCAAATGGTCAGTTATCAAAATCAGCCAATATTTCTAAGCCAAAGGAGCCTCAGTTGGGGAAGGTGACCTGGCTCTTTATCTGGTCAGGTGGCTAGCAATGTGCCTCTTTGAAGGCAATCAAAATCTAAACCAGGCACTTGCATTACAAAAAGAAAAAAAAAATCTCTCAGGGTTCACGCTAGAGCACTAGCACAATGCTCTTTAAAGGATAATTACAGGCACCCAAAACTTAAATATCTGCTTTATGTTATTATCATATTCTTCAGCTTGGATTGAAATTCCTGATCTATTTGTTTAATGTTAAAATTTTGATGAGGAGTTTTTGTACTACTGGGAAATAAAAGTAGTAAACAAGATCTAGGCTTCACCGTCCAAATATTTATCTCTTCCTCTTTATAAATTTGTGTTAGGATGTTGTTCAAAAGGTATTTCTCAGAACACTAGTCCTACTAGATGCTCAATGAAACATGTCAGGAGATTGTGTAATATTATATTCCTTTCCTGGAGATTCGTTTATATTAGCCTCTCAACAGATCTCTAAAAAGTCCTAAAAATCAAACCTGTTTAACTTTGTTTTACTTAATGTTTCCTAAACTTATTTTGACAAAATATCTGTTAAGTAATATTCTATGGGACATATTTTGGGGAATGCTGTCATAGGATGGTTATTATCAAGCAGCTTAAAAATGGAAATGTTACCATATAGTTTGCATACATGTGTTAAATCAAATATCACCTCTTGTTAAATACTCTATTCATTGTTGGTCAGTAAGAACATATTTGGTTGGCTTTAAGGGAATCTGAAATGCAAAATATTAAGCCAAACAGGTCTTCATAAAACAGGAAGGTAAATTGAGAAATTGTTCCGAGGGACTAAAAACTAATACAATATAATACATGATCAATATAAGACATGTATAATATAATACAATATGATCCTGACTAAGTTTAGGTGTCTTACTGAGATAATTTCTCATCTGATGGATGATGGAGATGAAATAAGTGCTCCTCCAACTTGTAAATAGGAGAGGATTTGCAACTGAATAGCAAGTAACCAGGATCAGGACAGGACTGACACTCGGTGGGTGGGCAGATAAGCCTGGAAACACAAATCTTAAGATATTTATGGATTCTTTAATCCATTAAATTATTGAGCATATTTCCCTGATTTTGATCAGTAAGTAACTAGAACACTGAGTTATCTGAGATCCGCTCTTTATTCATGGTAGTAAATGAATGAATGAGACTAACAAAGAGAGGTCATAAAAGTCTACATGGTTCCATGAAACAGCTGGACCAGGAACGTTTTTAAAGATGTTAAAGAAACGTGCTGCGGGAGGGCCTCAGCACGGAGCTTTTACAGACTCATCAACGCGGCTCCAGCCTCCCCATGAAGCCCCTTCAGCGCCTCTGTGCTTTCTTGACCAGCTGTGCTCAGTTACAGAGAAGTTTGTTTTTTGTCATCCGTGGTTTTATGTATATTCGATTGTTGGTTATCTACGTGAAGGTTTTCCTTGTTATGGATAATTCACAAAACATCTTTTAATCCAGGAGCAGCTTCCTGCTGTAACTAACACGCTTTGTGGACATGGCTTCTACCACACTGTTGGTGAGTGCTTAGAGAGTGGAAGCTCATTTTAATACCATCCTGGATAAAATATAATTAGGTAAATAGATCTGTCAAAAATCATATTAAAATTCCAAGCCAAATAGAAATGTCTTTGGAATTATTTGTGCTAAAGCTCCCTTCAATTGTCATTAATAATTAAAAGTGCCTCTGTGTTTATTCTCCCTTTCATTTTCAAACGGGGCCCATTAGAGAAGGGATCGTGTCTTCTTGGTATATAATAGGACATAAGTCACCATTGAGGGGTATACACACTGTACACAATCAATGGATAATGGATTCGCTAACAAAATAATTGGACATGGGTATAGAACGGACACAAAGTCCTCATGCTAATGAGGCATCCTGGACTATGTTATAGTTATGACCATTTCAAAGTCTGTATTTCCTCCCATCCCTATATCATGGTCATCCACACATAAGGGGTTGGTCTGTGGGATACTGGCCAGTGGTGTAAAACAAATAATTATTTTACTATGATGTAGATCTAGCTAAATCTTATGTCCCAAATCACTTCAGTTGTAGATAAGATTGCCTAAGCTAAGAGGCAAAGGTCTGACTCTACCTGGTTCATATGCTTATGTCTTTAGGGTCATATAATCATTGTGTTCTTGCAATTTTAATACACTGGTATCAAAAGGAATACTAAATAAAATCTAATTCAACTCCTCCTTTATTTTACACTTAAGAAAATCAGTCCAAGAGAGATACTATCGTATGCTCATACAAGTGGTTAATAACAGTTATGACAAGAGTCCAGATTTCCTTATTAGCACCACCTGACTCAGTCAGTGAACCAAACTGAAAAGATGTCCAGGAGGGAAGGATTTGTGATGAAACTCACACATATCTACCATGGGTGTTGCACAGTATTATCAAATATAGACCTGGAATAGAGAACTTCTGGTTTAAAATAGGAGAATAAAGACCTCTGCTTCTCCTTGCCCCTTGAAATCAACCAAAGCCAAGAAAGAAAATTAGATATTAAAAAAAGAAACACCAGAAAATATTTGCTAAATGCAGTGAAAGCAGTAAGAAAAGCACAGAAGGATATAAAAGAGACAGATAGAAAACAGAAAGTGAAATGGAAGACAACTATATTAGTAATAAAATTAAACTTGAAAGGGTCAAACAATCCAAAAGGCAGAGATTATCAGACTGGAGGAAAAAAAATAAGATCTAACTCTATGCTTTCTCTAGGAGATACCCTTCAGATTCAAAAATACAAATGGGTTGAAAGTAACAAATGAAAAAGATATATCATGCAAACAGTATCTTAACACACTTAAAAAAAGAAAAGCAAACTAAACCCAAGGCAAGAATAGGAAGGAAATAATAAAGATAGGAGTGGAGATAAACAAAATGGAGAATAGAAAAAAAAAATAGTCAACAGAACCCAAATTTGGTTCTTTAAAAAGATCAATAAAATTGACAAACTTTGAAGTAGACTGACCCAAGGCAGGGGTAAGAATCTACTCAAATTACTAAAATCACGAATGAAATATGGGACATTAATATAGACCTTATAGAAATAAAAAAGATAATAAGGGAATACTATGAACAACTATATGGCAACTATTTAAGATGCAATGGACAAATGATTAGAAAGATACAAACTACCAAAACCAACTCAAAAAGCAATAAAATGTCTTAATAGCCTATAACAATAAGGACTAATATTTTTTATCTTTTAAAAGAATTTATTTATTTGTGTGAGAGANAGAGAGAGAGAGAGAGAGAGAGAGAGAGAGAGAGTGAACATGAGCAGGGGTGGAGGTGGGAAAGAGAAAGGAAGAGAGAGAAGCAGACTTCCTGCTGAGGAAGCCCAGCTCGGGGCTTGATCCCAGGACACTGGGATCATGACCCGAGCCGAAGGCAGCCACTTAACCAGCTGACCTACGCAGGAGCCCCAGGACTAATATTTTTTTAAAGAAATAAGCCACAAAGGAAGGTCCATGCCCAGATGGACTCACTGGTGATTCTATAAAACACGTAAAGAATAACTAATAAGAATTCTTCACAAAATCTTCCACAAAACAGAAGGGGAGGAAACACTTCCTAATACTATGTGGTTAGTCTTACCCTCACACAAAAACCAGAAAAAGACATCATAAGAAAACAAAACCACAGATCTATAACTCTTAAGAATCAGATGCAAAAAACTTCAATGAAATGCTAGCAAACCACATCCAGGAATATATAAAGGATCATACGCCAAGAATGAGATGGATTTACAAGGTTGGTTTAATATCCAAAACTTGATGAATTTAATATACCATATCAATAGGTTAGGACCAAAACCACACTGCTGTCTCAATAAATGTGGGAAAGCATTTAACAAAATTCAACAGCCTTTCACGAGAAAAACACTCACCTAGGAATGGAACGGACCTTCTTCAAACTGATAAAGGGCATCCAGAAAATAACCACAACTAACATTACACTTTGAATGTTTTCCTCCTAAAATCAGAAACAAAACAAGGATGTCTGCTCTTGCCATTTCAATTTAACATTTTATTGAAGGCTTTCACCACAGCACATTTACAGCCAACTCATGTTCAAGTAGGCTGCCAGCCAATTTCATTGGGGGGAAATGGTCTTTTTAGTAAATGGACAACTACATGCAAAAGAATAAAGTTGGCATCCTTGTCGTGCTCCTGATCTCAAAGAGAAGGCTGTCAGTTTTTCTCCATTGAGAATAATATTCGCTGTGGCTTCTTCATAGATAGATTTTATGAAGTTGAGGAATGTTCCCTCTATCCCTATACTTTGAAGAGTTTTAATTATCGTATGGTTTTGCTTATTTGTGGAACATAAGGAATAAAATGGAGGACATTAGGAGAAGGAAAGGAAAAGTGAATTGGAGTAAATTGGAGGGGGAGATAAAAGACGAGAGACCGTGGACTCTGAGAAACAAACTGAGGGTTTAGGAGGGGAGTGGGGTGGGAGGGATGGGTGATCCTGGTGGTGGGTATTAAGGAGGGCATGTATTGCATGGAGCACTGGGTGTGGTGCATCAACAATGAATCTTGGATCCCTGAAAAAATAAAATAACAACAACAACAACAAAAACATAGACAATAATATAAAAAAAGAACAAAATTGGACTCCTACCTCACACTATATAAAAAGTGAATTAAAATTGATCAAAGACATAAATATAACAGCTAATATGACTAAATTTTTAGAAGCAGCAATGGCATAAATCTTTGTGCCTTTGGGTGAGGCAATGGTTTCAAACGGAAGACACACAAAGCACAGGCAATAAAATGGAAAATAGATAAACTGGACATCATCAAAATTACAATCTTTTGTTCTTCAATAGATACCATTAGGAATGTGAAAAGAACCCACAGAAAGGAGAAATTTTTTGAAAACCAGTATCTGATAAGGGACTTTTATTTATGATACATAAAAAACTCTTGCCACCTGTTAATAAAAAGACCAATAACCAACTTAAAGAATGGGCAAAGGATCTGAATAGAAATTTCTCCAAACAAGATACATATAAGGACAATAAGCAAGTGATGAGATGCTCAATATCATTTCACCAGGGAAACAAAAATCAAAACTACAAATACCACTTTACATTCACCAGGAGGACCACAATAAAAAGAAAAGGAAAGGAAAAGAAAAGAAAGGAAAGGAAAGGAAAGACAGTAACAAGTATTGACAAGAATGGGGAGAAATTGGAAACTTTTAAAATGTTGGTCGGGATATAAGATGATGCAGCCACTTTAGAAAACATTCCTCAAAATGTAAAACATAGAATTATAATTTGACTCTAAAACTCAACTTGTTGGTATAGACCCAAGAAAACTGAAAACACGTGTCCACAGAATTACTTCCACACAAATGTTCATAGCAACCCTGTTAATAACAGCTCAAAAGTGAAAACAAACCAATTGTCCATCAACTGATGAACCAAATAAAATGTGGTATATTCATACAATGATGCATAACTCAGCAATAAAAAGGAAGTTCTGACATGTTATGGCATTCATGAACTTTGAAAACAATATGCTTAGTAAAAAAAAAAAAAAAGCCAGACACAAAAGGCCAAATATAGTATGATTTCTACTTATTTGCAATGGCCAGTATACTCGTGTCTGCAGAGACAGAAAGTAGAGGACTGCTCGCTTAGGGCTGAGTTGGGGGAAATAGGGAACAGCTACTAAAAGGGTATGGGGTTTCCATTTGGGTTGACAAAAATGTTCTAAAATTGACTGTGGTGGTGACTGAACAACTGTATAAATGTTTTAAAAAGCATTAAATGATATAATTTAAAACAACAAGTTGTAGAGCATGTGAATTCTATCTCAATAAGGCTGTTATTAAAAAAAGAAACTCCATTTTTATTTTTATTTATTTATTTATTTTAAAAGATTTATTTATTTATTTGACACAGAGCGAGAGAGAGATTACAAGTAGGCAGAGAGGCAGGCAGAGAGAGAGGAGGAAGCAGGCTACCCACTGAGCAGAGAGCCCGATGCGGGCCTCCATCCCAGGACGCTGAGATCATGACCTGAGCCGAAGGCAGAGGCTTTAACCCACTGAGCCACCCAGGTGCCCAAGAAACTCCATTTTTAATACAATTTGGAAATACGTGAAGAACATGCCAGAACATATGAAGAAAAAGACTATCAGAGGGACAGGCAGGCAGGGGAACAGAGAGAGGACCGTAGTCCCCATAGAACCTGGACAGAGCTACAGAGCAAAGAATACTTCTTTTTTTTTTTTTTTTTTTAAGATTTTATTTATTTATTTGACAGAAATACAGCGAGAGAGGGAACACAAGCAGGGGGAGTGGGAGAGGGAGAAGCAGGCTTTCCCGCAGAGCAGGGAGTCTGATGTGGGGCTCAATCCCAGGACCCTGGGATCATGACCTGAGCCAAAGGCAGACACTTAACAACTGAGCCACCCAGACACCCCGCAAAGAATACTTCTCATCAAAGTGGCAACCTCCAAGGAAAAACAGAAAAATCCAGCTTGGAACCACAAGGTCCAGTTTCATGGTCTGCGGACCAAGCTTCCCCATGCCTGGTGTGGCGACAAGGAGCGGCTGGGAATGGAAGGCCAAGTGAAGAAATAAGAGCCGTGACACATCTTCTGGAGCCCGACCGTCCAAGTCCATGCGGCCAAGTGGAGGAGAGCTTGTGTATGACACACACTTCCTGAAATTACATCTTTCTGCTAACTGAAGAGAAGTAAAAGCTCAATCACTACACAAGAACCTGTACTGCGTATTTTGCACAGTGAGCCCAGAGCTGATTCACTGCCTGGGACTGAGACGCAAGAAGACATGGAAGACATCAAGACAAACTGCAACCTGTGTTGTTGCAATCCCTTCCCATCCCTTCCCCGCACTCCGTGCAAACAGCTGGAGCAGGAAGAGTTCATCCACACAATGATGAGTAAACATGAAAAAGGAGGAACATGAGACTTATGAAAACATGCCTAAATTATTGTTCAAGTGCATCACACAAAGAAGAGAGAGAGAGAGAGAGGGAACACATATCAGATAAGAAGTTCCACAAAGCAGATAAAATGTAAGACCATATGTCCTCTAAGTAACAAGAGCCCGAAGAAAGGATAAAGGGTGAGAAGTACTGTGGAAAGAGGTGGTAAAATGACAGCACTAGCTAAAAAGTGAGCTGATGGATCTCGGGAAAGAAATGGAAGGACAAAATAAAATCATCACAGAAAGGAAAGTCACATCAAAATCAGCACAAAGAAAATCAGGCTCTACTGAAAATATAATCAGAAGCATCTATGACTAACTAGATAAAATGAATAAAATAAGATTCAAAAGGACAACGATGTTGATTAATCTTAGTAAAAGAATAGTAATAGTGAAAGACAACAAATACAACTGGAAATCCCAGAGAACATTTTTAAAGATTCATGATCTAATAAGAAAAAAATTTTAAAAGAGAGATTTAAATCTACAGAAAGCATAAACTTCCCAGTGAATACTTACAGAAACTGATTAAAAAAAAACCAACCAGAGTACATTGTAGTGAAATCACTGGAACATGATATCAGAATTCTATGGGTGTCCAGACAAAGGAAAGGAAATCAAGGTGGCCTCAATTCTCTTAGGGCTACCTTCACACCAGGAGATAACAGAATCATGTCTGCAGGATCTTCCGGAAAGAAGGTATGCCTCAGTAACTGTCATACCCAGAACAAGTGCTAGACAGGTGGAGGTACATATTTCCCAACAAATGATACCTCTGGAACTTTCATACTCACGAGAATTTCTTTTAAAAATGATGAAATGATAAACTTCCATCAACCAAGAATTGGTAAAAGTTAGGGTAAAAGGAACAGAGGTAGACATCAAATCCATGCAAATGTAAAACTTTGCTAAACAACTCTGAGACTCAAGTTCTAGAACAGAATGTACGCATGACTGTTTACTACCACACAGAAATAACGACATGACCAGTATAGTTTGAGGGGGAGCAAGGAGTGGAGAAAGTGGGAGGCAATTAAAAAATCAGATTTTCTTGTATCAGGGACACGAGTCATCTGGTAATGTCTAGAGCTTAAAAATAAAATTACAGTGAAAGAATTCTATGATTATCCTTCATTCAGCAAATATTTATTGAGCTCTACTTTTACAGGCAGGTACTGAGGATCCATTCGCCAGCAAAATCAAGGTCTTCCCACCCATGTCGTAGTGGGAAGACAGAAAACAAACACACGGTGACAAGCGTGAGGAATGAAAGAGAGCAGGGCGGCACCCAGCGCCAGGGCTGGACCAGGAGCTATTTGACAGAGTGGTTGAGGGAGGTTTCCCTGGGCAGGGGGCATGCAAGCAGGAAACTGAATGGTGATGACACGTGGCAACTGAGGATCTGGGGGAAGGGCACCCCAGGCAGAGAGGTAAGGGCTTCGAAGCCGTAAGCAGATCACGCATGTGGCTGACAAAGTGCACGACACAGAGCAAGCCACGCGCAAAGAGGGAGGCAAGGGCTGGACCGCACGAGGGCCTGCAGACCTGGGGAGGAGTCCAAGTTTCATTCTAAGGTGAGGGGAAGCTGCCAGAGCATTTGCACAGGGGAGCGATCAGATGTGTCTTTCAGGCTATGAAACACCCTACCGTGTTGTCCGTGGGAAGGCCAGTGTAGACAGAGAAGGACCCGCCAAGGGCAGCTGCGCCGGTGGAAGGGAGAGCTGCTGGTGGTTTGGATGTAGTGAGAAGTTAGATCTAGGATCATAGGGATGACAGCGACAGGAGCTCAGATGTCACCTGAAAATACGTCCTCTGGATGATTCACGAGGCTTGATAAGACGGGGAGACGGTGCAAGGAGGAAGGGAAGAAGAGGCTTCTGAGTGTCCTACATCAGTATCTGGGCACACGGTGGTTCCCTTCACTGCAACAGCCAAGGTGGGAGGGGGGCAAGTCAGGTCAGGCCAAGTCTGCGATGAGTGTGAATCACCTGAAGGGAGACGTTAACAGCAAGTTGGATATGTAAGTTTCGAGCTCAGGGAAGAGGATGGTGTGAGAGATTGAAATGTGGAAGGCATTAGCATATAGATGGTATTTAAGGCCCTGGAAATGAAGAGATCATCTACAATGCAGTTCAGTGAAGATCTTCACATCGTGACTCCTTCAGCAGCAAAGAGCGTAAGCATCAAAGAAGCATGGTCTGCCTGTGGGGTCTTAATCAAGTCTCTCAAACTCATGATGCGTTTGTTAGCTAACCTGGATAATAAGTGGTAAGCACCAACCCGTAATCTTCCCATGGCCTAACAGGGCCATATTATAATTGTCGAGTTTCGCAGAAGGTGAAGTCAGATATTTTATTTCCCATGAAAGGCTGCCTCTTTTCTCAAAATCTTCAGAAGAATGCAGAAATTAACTAGGGCGGTTCACGATTCATCAAGTTGCGTAGTTAAAAGGAATCCACTTCAGTAGGTGTTTGAAAGTCTACACTTAGTTGTGGGTTTCGTAAAGACGCAACAAACAGTTTAAGCGACCCAGGATACTGCTCATGTAATAGGAAGGACAGCACATTCTGTACTGCTCCTGGCGGCCAAGTATTACAAAAATGAAACGCATCCTGTTCAGACACTCTCTCGGAGCAGACAAAATTCAGTCTGCTTACAATGTCAACTCAACCCTTCAGGGTTTACACACAGAACACTCTCCCCCAAGCTGAGAAAAGTAACTCTATCTTCCAGCCCATCTCCAGTCATTACTGTTGACTGGAGCAGTTCCCAAACTCACACCTTTTGCTTCAGCAACTTACACCTTTTGAATATTCATTACAACATATACATTAGCTGGGGTTTTAAAATGAGTCCAGTCTAATTTCTCTAATAAAAAAAAGTGATTACTAGCTCTCATTATTGCCTAATGTGGTTGGCTAATTACTTATTATAAAATGAAAAAAAAAGTCTTACTAATGGGATGTTAGTAACTAGCTTTCTCTGCAGTGTTTTGTGTGTGTGTGTGTGTGTGTGTGTGTGTGAGGTCTGCTACTTTTTGAGCACCTTCAAAAGCTCCTGTTTTACACTCCCATTTCTGATAACTACTTCAAATCGGTAAACACTGTAGCTTTTTGTTAAAGTACAGCTCTAGGCTATAGCTACATAATATAAAAACAGCTAAAAATAATGAATAATTCAAGCCACTAATAAGTTATTTAGACCACTTGGTATAAAATAACTACTTTGGAATTTATTTGGGCAGCATTAGCATTTGGATTTGACAGCCACCCCCTCCCCCGTTCTCCGCGAAAGCTGTATCGACAGAGTCACACCTCCGACGGTGTCTGAAATTCCCTCTGCTCCGCTGGACGCTCCCGCGGGCTGCCCCGGACGGCCTGAACCGGCCACGCCACCCGAGCGGCCATCGGACTCGCCGCCGCTGTCCCCACCGCTGTCCCCGCCGCTGTCCCCGGCTGAGGGGGACGCGCTCTCCAGCTGCAGCGCAGCGGAAGCCCGCGTGCTCGGCCGTCCTGTTCTCATCGCTTCACACGTTAAGTGCAAGTCCCCGCTGCTGCCCGCCCTCAGCCTTCGCCAGAGGCGGCTGCCTCTCCCCACCGACATGACCCCGGTTTGGTGGCACTGAGGCCTGACCCTCTGTGGCCACGTCCTTACTCCAACTCTTGACACGCTCATGCCATGTGGCCTGTCGCCCTCTCTCCCTTTCCTTGTGGCCACCCTGACCTCTCCCACGGCCTCTCTGGGTTCTTTGGACCTGCCCATCCCAGACTGTGTAGACTACTCATCTACCACGACGGCTTCCACCGACGTCCCGCCTTGATTTTAATCATCTTTTCTGTCCACTCGCATCCTTCCTGCCTCCCATTGTCATCGCATGTTCTCCATCTCCCCCAAAGGTGGAACTCAAGCGTCTCCAACTCCTACCACGGCCTCCGAGTTGCTGTCTTCTCTGTTCACTTACCCTATACCTGCTCTACCCATTTTCTGCTCCCCAGTCCCTCTCTAACCGACTTTGTTCTGAGAGCTCTCTCACCTAAGTAGCAACATTTAGGGCACCAGGTAACTCCACGTCACTGAGTTCGCTGGGTCCTTTCAGTTCTCACCTCATCTGACCTCTAACATCTGACCTCTCACGCTGACCTCTAGGCAACATTCGGCTCCTCTGTCCTGAACCATCATTTTCTCATGGCTTTACTTGTTCCCAGGCTCCTGAGTTTTGTTTTACGGCTCTGCCTGTTGAAGTATGCTCTTTTGCCTGGGAACTAAATGTTGCAGAGTCTCAAAGATGATTTTTAGGGACTCTTCTCAGGCTGTGACAACTCACCCACACCAGAGCTCTGTCAGCGATACACAGAGGAGCCCAGAATGTGTACATCTGGCCAAGACCTGCTTCTGAGGGCCAGATGGAAGGCTACCATTGCCTACACACTATCTGCACTGCGGAATCTCAGAGCCGCATCCAACTCAACATTTTCAAATACAAAATCATGGTTTTCCCTCACAAAACGGTCCCTATTCTTAAAGTGGGAGTTAAGACTCAACCTTGGTGACTCTCTTATCCTTAATCCCCAGGCTCGCTCAGTCCCAATATCCTGCCCCCGTTTCACCTCCCGAACAGCTACTGAAGGCATCTACCAATAACCAGGCACAGTCCCCTGTCAGCTAGACTTCCGCAACAGTCTGCCAACCACCCGAGCCTGGCTCTCATCCCTTCTCGACACTGCAGTCAGCATCGTTTTTAAAAAATACCAATCTGATCGTGCCACATGTCTGTTGGAAACCCTCCAGTGAGTCCCAGCCTCTTAAAATAAAGACTCTCTAACCTCTTTCGTTCATTTCCCACTCTGCTCACACCAGCTCTGATCCATAGTGAAGTCTGGTTTTTCTGCTTGTTTTTTGAACATACACATTCTCTTATGCCTCAGGGCCTCTGGAACACTTGTTCCCTAGTCCATGAAATATTCCCTTCTTAGATTCTTTGAAGTTCCCTCACCTTTAGATCCTCTGGATCCCAAATCAAACATCATCTCTTTGGGGTGGGTTTCACTGACTCCCCCTCCCAGAGCCGACCCATGAGGTGAGATTCACCATTTATACCTGCTCATAAAAGCTGTAGCCCCTAGCTCATTTTAGATCATTGTCCAAATAGGGGTTTACAATTACTGACATGATTATTTGATGACTTACTTTCTCTCTCTCTCTCCTAGACTGGAAACGCCACAGGACAGCCAGAATCTCTCTCTTTCAACTACTGATAGTATCTGAGGACTTCGGACTGCAGGTTTGCAATAAATACCTGTGCATCAGTGGGTCAATATATGAATGACATGTGTGGTCATGAAAAATACAAGGGACAAATTCTAGTTCCTCGGGGAAGAGATATGTGACTGCACACACACGGTAGTGACACCAAATCATCTGCTTCAGATGCAGAGTCAAAGTCATCTTCCCCCTACAACATACCCAGAAGTGATAGCCTTAAATCATTGTTTGAGCTCACAGAGCAATATGGCTACAGTTTTTCCTTTGTGCCTCAACTTTTTCTTTTTACTTAGTTTTATTGTGGTAAATGATCTCTGTCACGGGTTGAACTGTACCCCCCTTGCCCACAAATTCGTATGTTAAAATCCTAACCTTCAATACCCCAGAAACTGACCTTATTTGGAAATAGGTTCATTGCAGATGTCATTAGTTAAGATGCTTTAGTTAAGATGAGGTCATTAGGGTGGGCTCCAATCCAGTATGAATGGTGTACTTCTAGAAAGGGGAAGTGTGGACAGAGACAGACAGTCACACAGAGAGAAGACCATCTGAACATGAAAGCAGACATTAGGGGAACGGGTCTGTATGTGGGAAGTTGCCAGGACACCACCAGAAGCCAACGGGAGGCCTGGAACAGAGTCTCCCTCATAGCCTCAGAAGGAACCAACTCTGCCTACACCTCGATTGCAGACTTCTAGCTTCCAGAACCGTGAGACAATAAATCGCTGTGTGTAAGCCACCCGGGGAACCGAATATAAGTACTAGAAAGGATGTTGACCTTACTCTTTCATTTGGAGGGAACCACACTGCTCAGAGGCTCAGGTCACGGTAAATCTTTTAAGTTTCTACAAAAAAATTATTCTTAAATGAAAATCTTAAAATACACCTGCATATTCATATCCAGCAAACAAACCAAACCCAAATAAAAAATAGCAACAAATAAACCCTCTGAAAAACCTATCATTTGAGGGGCACCTGGGTGGCTCAGCGGGTTGGGCCTCTGCCTTCGGCTCAGGTCATGATCTCAGGGTCCTGGGATAGAGCCCCGCATCGGGCTCTCTGCTCAGTGGGGAGCCTGCTTCCTCCTCTCTCTGCCTGCCTCTCTGTCTACTTGTGATCTCTGTTAAATAAATAAATAAAATCTTAAAAAAAAAACCTATAATTTGAAGGAAAAGGCGTTAAAGTACAGTTTCATGAACTCACTACTAATTACATGGCCCCACAAGTTCCAACCTGACATAATTTAGATGTCCATATTAATTTATAACATTATACATCCTTTTCCTCATTATACCCTAAGGATAGTTTGGATAAAAACTAAGTTCTTTCTTTTGACAAATGTTTGCATCATATATTTATTTGGCAAGTATCGGGGTGGCTGTTAATGTAGCTGGCATGACTCTTTGGAGATAAAGAAGATGCTATTTCGAATTACAAGGTCCCACAATCCCAACTTGCCAAAAAAATAGAATATGGACAGAATTCAGACTTTAGTGTTAATTTCCAACATAATGTATTATTTTCTTGATTACAACCTAAGGATTGGAAGCTACCACACACACAGCCACTACACCCGGGTAAGTGGGCACCTGGCAGGGGAGAGGAGAGATTAAAGTGGCTGGCGGGGGCGGGGGGGGCTGGGCAGTGGTTGGGATTCAAAGAGGAAGTGACATAAATAGGCAAAGTATACAATGCCTTGGCTGCAAGAGATACTTGCCAACTTTTTGGTTAGAACTCTTAAATTTAATTTATTTTAAAATTAGTTTTAATGTATTTATTTCGTTTCAGGCACACAACGTAATGATTGGATATTTGTACCCATTGCGAAGTGATCAACAGAGACTCTTGTTTTGCTTTGCATTTTCTTACCCTTGCAAAAACACTTGAACCTAGAAAAGACATCAGACCTCACTGAAGCCAAACTCTTTCTATTTATTTTCAAATTTTCTTTTATATTTTCATTTCAAATTCACTGTCATGGGGAGACAGATGTCCATACTCTTCCCCTGAGGCGTTGGACGTGTATGCTGATATAGAATCAACCCTCTGGGCCTAGTTAGGGATTGTAATTTATACTCATCCAAACTTGATGGAGATTCTGTCAGGAGTTTACAAGGCTGCACAGATTCCAAAGATTCTAAGGATCTTCTTTTCCTTGTGATTTAATCTCAAATCTGGTCTGATTCTGAGGAATATGCATGGGGCCCATTATTCAGGGAGTTGCTTTCCTTGTAAGCCATTCATGAAGGATGGGACTGGAGACACTTCAGGGCCCTTCCGCCCCTTCTTTAGGGTACTGCCATCACTGGGGAGTGCACAGACAAATTACCTCATCTACTGCAAAGATCCACCCTCCCTGGGGTTCACCCAAACCCCACCAAGACCATCTGTATCTGGGCCACGTTCACTGCCTCTGAAGGAGCTGGAAGTCCAATCTCTTCCTCTTAATGATGAACAAACCGTGCCCCAGAGAAGTTGGGTGACTTGCTTGCTATTACCACAGGCAAAAGTGACAGATCTGAGGCCAGATTTTCCCCTAAATTTCCAAGTTTCTTTTGATAACAAGTCTACCAGTAAGAACTTGATTTCGTCATTTATGAAGACAACCTAAGGAGCTTCCCTAACATTTGAAAAATGAGTCAAAGAAAGAAAATACCAGCACTGTCATACAGGAATATAAAAATGTGCATTTTTCACTATTTACACTTTTGTTAGCAACTTAGAAAAAACACTAAGTTAGCAACTTAGTCACTGAAGCTCAAGGGTCTTTGCTATACTGAACATTGTGTAACCATGTGGGCAGCTACAGGGACAGTTTGCCCAGAAAGTGCTATCTGTCGTGTGAGCACGGGATTACCATGGGCCTCTGTTCCTTCATTTTAAATATACCTCCTTTGACAGTAGGAAAATGATATATACTCATTAGATGGGATTCCTTCTCCTAGACTGAGCCTTTCACATTCAAAAACAGAAACATACACCCAGAGAGACATACCCCAAAGCCTTATTATATAGCAGATCCCACTTGGACACTTACTGCGTTAGACTTAGGAACCCCGTTAGTTTGCTAGGAGAGCACAGAAAAGCCTCAGACGGGCATCTGCAAGGAGCTTGGACAGGTGTGGTCCTAAACATCCGACGTACACTCAACCCAAATCATTCACTCGTGGACAGCAGGAATGAAAGTATTTTCATGCATCTTATTTCTTTTTTCCTGAATACCATCCAATAAGTCAAACTAAAGCCAGTAATTACTCTAAAGCACCAGGTAACTTTATTTCCAAAGTAAACTGTATTTGGATTTTCAATGGCTAGATGCGAAACTGTATAGGTTTAAACACGGACTTCAGAAATACTCTTAAATAAGTCTTGAAACTTTTTTTCTAAACATGTTAGTCTTGAAATCATTCCTGTTGCTTTAAAAAAAAAGTATGTGTGCCTATATTAATTAATTCCATACAGTGAAGCAGCTGCTGCCAATTCTATTAGGACGGCTCGCAAATGATTTTCATCTTCATTTCTGAGCAGTGAGGACCTATATCAAGCTAGGACAGGCAATTTTGCAGACTGACGTTCTGCTCCTTTGGAAATGTCCATGTTGCCTCTGTGCCTGTCATTCAGAGCAGCTTTAAGATTAGCTGTCTATATTCTGTCTCATCCCCAGCTCTTTCATTTACAAATATTTGATGATAAATAATTGCACATGCCAAAAGACCCCTTGAAAATCATTTGCAGGAGCTACACAAGGTATGTGGAAAAATGATTTTGTGGCATAAGGAAATAGGAAAAACACCACACTAAAATCACCCTAGGTAGTCACACAGTGCATTAGGGTGAGATCTGTACCTGTTAAAGGGGAATAAATTATGTTTTCAAGAATCCCTACAATTTCTCACAAGTCAGGGGTGGTGTTTTTATGTTCACTTTTTAAAATTCCCATGTAAGGAAAGCAGATAAGGGTAGGCTTTTGGTGAACTTCTGATGACTCGCAAAGAGATAAAAAGTTTTAAGGCCATTTTACAGATATTTCAAAACCTATCACTCTGCTAAAACATTTGCTACTCTGCCGAAAGGTTCCTAGATTACTTTCAATTAAATATATCAACTTCCCTGAGTGCAGAATTTTCCAAGAATGCTGTAAAAATTTAAATAGAGGCCTTGGGGTCAGAAAACAGGGCTAGGAGTCTTGATTCAATCATTTAATAGTTATGTCAGACCACCTGTCTTTCTACATTTGGGGATTGTTATCAAAGAACACTTGAAGAAATGAAGCTACATTATCCTAACATAAACTACGAACCATCAAAGTATAAAGGAGTACTACTGTTTGTTTTAACTCATTCATTCATACAGATTTCCTTCTCTTACTCCATATCTCTCCTTCACTTGCATATCCAAATTTATAAACATATAAAACCAACATGAAAATTCCCACCGGTCTACGTCACGTGTGACATTCACATGATATTAATTTTTATCAGCATCTTATATTTATTTATATTTACTTTCACCCTCCACCCCTTCCTTCAGTCCTTCTTTGACGCTCATAAACACTAAAAGGATGGGCCCAGGAGGGTGTGCTTAGTAGCACCAACAAAACCAGCTGCAGCAGGACACATAATCGTTCTGGAAAATTATAGCAGCCATAAGCTTACTTTCTTTCACTGAATTTTTTATTCACTATTATCTGGAGGGTGCATCCTCTTTCAAATGGTTGCATTATTTACAAGAAAAAAATGGTTGCATGCTAATGTCATAGCAGGAAAAGAATAATTTTGGTAATTCCAGCCTTTTTAAGCTATTTTTGTGAGCCGCTTCTGTTTAGATTATAAAAGGTCAGACGACCCACAAACAGATGAAGTTTTAGGAAATTTAACTGAATATCTGATTTAGAATAGATTGTTCAAAGAAACAAAAAAATACTTGGGAGCCATAGCTAAGTTTTTGTAATGATTGTGTAGAACTGAATCTTCTGACCACGGTTTCTCCTTTCCACACACATAGTACTGTGGGGACAGACCACACGTTGGTTCCACTGAGCAAGTTCTTACGTGGGTCGCAAAAGACAACAATATAATCGCCGCTTGAATTTCATAATACATTTATCCTTTTTGGGAACAAGTGCAAATCAAAGCCCAATTTTCCCATTAGGAAACCAGGGTGACACCCGTGTCACTGTGGATCACTAAAACTAAAGGAACCTCTACCCTGTCCATGACCAGGGGGCTGATAACCACTCTTGGTTCCCACATTTCAGTCCCACAGAAAATAGTCCCAGCTTTTCTAGCATGACATTAATATCAAATAATCACTCCCGCGTATAAATACCAAAATACCATTAGTATATGTTTTAGTTTTAATTATATTTACTCCAAACTATCCTGTGTGTCAAGTACATAAAGAACATAGCATGATGACAACAAAGTAAATTGTGTTTCAGCATTTCTTCCTTCCACAAATCATCTATCTTCTCCTGATTCTGACCTGTGACTACCATACTAAAAAAATATTATAGTGTGTCTGTTTAGAGAGCACCAGAGAAAGGGATCCATATATATTTTCAGTGGCACAGTAAGCAAAAGGCAATAACATAATTCTGAAAATGAAATATGCAGATGAGTTTGGGGGTAGAATGGGGACATTATGCTGAAGCGTGACTCAGGTGACGGCACCGTGAAAGTTCAACTATCTCCACATTTCTTTAAAATACCTCATCTCCTCAAATGACAAAAGATCCCTGAAAGAGTAAATTGGAATAAAGGAAGACTAAACCAAAGGGATTAAGGCAGGAAGAGAAAGATAAATATGTGGGTATAAATAAGCTCTATAATAGAGATGGGATCAGATTCACAAATATTTGAAAGCTCCATCAGGATGAAGATGTATTATTTAAAGCACTGAATCCAGAACAAAGTGATGCCCTGACGGAAAACCACAGGAAGAAAATAAAACATCACTGTATATTATCGCTATGAGAAAAAGATTAGTTATATGTGCATATGTCTATAGGCATGTAGGCCTAAAATTCCTATAACCACGTTAGGTTATGTCGTAAAAGCCCTTATCAGGCAAATATCATCTGTGAGGGAAAATGTATTAGAGCACTATTAGTCATTAATGCCATGGTGTAGGTTATTTTTTTTTTCAGATTTTATTGATTGATTGATTTGAGAGAGAGAAAGACCACAAGTAGGCAGAGAGGCAGGCAGAGAGAGAGGAGGAAGCAGGCTCCCCGCTGAGCAGAGAGCCCGATGCGGGGCTGGATCCCAAGACCCTGAGATCATGACCTGAGCCGAAGGCAGAGCCTTTAACCCACTGAGCCACCCAGGCACCCTGGTGTAGGTTATAGAATCAGTTTTATTACTGTTGCTTACGAAGACCCTGAAAACAAAAGGGATTCGCTGAACCGAGATGGAGAGGATAAGGGCGGAGGCCCAGTTGCACAAGCTGCTGCCCCCGGGGCGGCCCCAGGTAGGGGACACGCAGCTGCCCCTGGAGGGAGAGGTCCCTGGGAGGCAGGCCCCCAGGTGCTCTCTGTTCTGGGCCATTCCTGGGGACGCCACTTCCGTGCAGAGGGGCGGAGGGGGGGCCTCTTTAGGAATTGATGAGGGCACACCTCCCAACATTTGTCATCCTCAATTATTCTTTATATGACCGTCTTTCATTTTCAGAGAAAGGACAGGAGGGCCTTATTTTCTCTCTCCTTTAGACATTTCCACGCCCGTGTTTTAAATAATATGTTGCCCTTAAAGAGATTCATGGGGTTTACGTGTTCCCAAATGTGAGGACTGTTCAGACTTAAAGAAGGTGAATTTTTCTCTTTTCTTCCTCTATACATTCCCCAAAGTACAGGAGGCAGATCTGTGTTTGGGTTTGACGTGCCGCATCCTAACACACGCCAGCAAGTGACACGTGTACTGTATACGCCCTTACACAGTAGTGCTAAGAACAGCATGGGATCCCTCTTCGCTCTTTTTTCCCTCCACGTTCATTTCAGTTACCCAAGGCCTTTCTGCTCTTACCCACTTCCCCTCTACAAGACAAGAAAGAAGCAGGCGTCTGCACTCGACGGCAACATACTCACCATAATAAATAACGATCCAGGTCTTTGAATTCATCGAATGGCAGAATCTTCACGCTGGAATGACCTTCTGAGGTCATCCGTCCTAAATCACTTCCTAAACAAGATTTCTCCTGCACTGTCTGAGGTGATGTCAGGAACATCCCCAGTACTTTCCAATACATTTTAATTATTTTACCAGGGGACAACTTCCAGGCACAACAACTCTAGTTTTTCCTAAACCGAGTCAAAAATGGACTTTCCTGCAGCGTCTGTACACAGAGCTTGACTCCACGCATGAAACAAGACCACATTAATCTACTCCTTCATCTTTATTTCAGATCTTCAAAAGTCTGAAAACGGGCCCATGTTCCTCTAAATCACTTCCCAAACTAACCGTCCCCTCCACTCCTTCGCTGTTACCTCCGGATGCTAGTCAGTGAAGATGTTAAACGCGGGACCAAGGAAGAGGCGACGAGCATGATGCCATGTGTGAGCTCCCCAAGTGCTGCAGACAGAGGGATCGGCGGGGCTGGGGGGGTGCTCTGTGATTACACCACTTCTCTTCTATCGATTCAGCCTCAGCCCATTACGGCTTTCTGAGTGGCTCTGTCATGCTGTTATACCAGGGCTTTCTCAACGTGTCTCGGAAGCAGGGCTCTGAGAAGTTATGGGACGCTTTCTGGAATATAGCGAAATTCTGAGTGGCACTCATTCTATCTTTTGAACCAGGATCAATTGTGTGGATAGGAAATATGCCCATTATAAGTTTCCAGCCTTCCACACCTCCCAAGGGCAGAATTACTTTTCAAGAATTATGGTTCAGAGTTTTTCCAGTAATATTTGCTTTTTTCCCCCTTTTATATCTTTTCATGGCGTAAGACAAATTTATTGTCAAAACACAAAATTTTGGGGAAAAAATCAATTAAATACCTGCTCACCCCTTTAAGATATCGTGAAAAGGTTACCATTATTAACTTTTAGTGGCAAAACTCATGGTACAGTCTTTGGAAGAACAGAGTTCCTTGAGAATAAGGTTTGAGAACCCCTGCCCTACACTGATTATAAATTACATGGATTGGTATATGAGTCAGCACAGCAAGGGAAGAAAGCACTGAGCTGCAACCTGGATACTGAGTTTAATTCTGTGATATACTGACTTTGTGACCTTTGAAAAGTCACCTAACTTCTCTGGCTTTGGTTGTCTTATCTGTCAAGTAAGGAAATTAAGTTTGATGATTTTTTAAGGTGCATTTCTATCGAGTCCACTCTGGCTGCCAAAAAAGAATACCACAGACCAGGTGGCCTAAACTATTTCTCACAGTTCTGAAGGCTGGGAAGTCCAAGATCCAAGGTACTGGTTGATTTGGTTCCTGATGAGAGCTCTTTTTCTGGCTAACGAATGGCTTCCATCTTGCTGTGTCCTCACATGGTGGAGACAGGGGGAAAGTAAGCTCTTTCGTGTCTCTTCTTATAATAGGGACACTAATCCAATTGGCTCATGGCCCTACCCTTAATACTTCATTTAAACTTAATTATCTCCAGGGCGCCTGGGTGGCTCAGTGGGTTAATGCCTCTGCTTTCGGCTCAGGTCATGATCTCAGGGTCCTGGGATCGAGGCCCGCATCGGGCTCCCTGCTCGGCGGGGAGCCTGCTTCCCCCTCTCTCTCTCTGCCTGCCTCTCTGCCTCCTTGTGATCTCTCTCCCTCTGTGAAATAAATAAATAAAATCTTTAAAAAAAAAACAAACAAACAAACAAACAAAAAAACTTAATTATCTCCATACAGGCCTTATCTTCCCAGTAGAGTCACATTGGTGATTGGGTGTTCATACATGAGTTTGGGGACGAATCGAACATTCAGTCCATAACAATTTCCATCTTGAAATTCTGTTGTTTTAACTTTCTCAGGCTGTGTTTTTAAAAATTTAAACCATGTTAAGTCATGCCTGCCCCATTTTAAAAGTAATATATCAAACCCAAAAGCAAATTATTATTTCTCTCCATGGAACTTCTTATTCATAACTGAGTTCATAATTGAGTATCTGCTATCCATCAGACACTGCCTGAGGTTTAGGAAGTTATTAGTAAACAAAAAAATGACCCAAATCCACTTCCCCATGGAGCTCACACTCTACTGTGTGGCCGACAATGAGTAAGAAAATATATATAATGTGTTAGATCCTATTAAGAGTTAAAGCACCAAAGTAAAAGAGGAAAGAGGGTTATTAAATATTAAGGTGGGGGAGCTGGAAGTTTAGCTGGCAGCCATGTGGATACATCTTAGAGAAGAATATTCCAAGCAGAAGATAAGGCAAGTATCAGAGGATCTGAGGTAGGAAGGAGCATGGTTGACTGGTTAGGGAACAGGAAAATAGCACTGGAACAGACTGAACGACCATTAGGGTGGTAGGAGAT
Source organism: Ailurus styani (assembly GCA_002007465.1). NCBI lineage: Eukaryota > Metazoa > Chordata > Mammalia > Carnivora > Ailuridae > Ailurus > Ailurus styani. Next base: position 1,586,310 of record LNAC01000182.1, read on the forward strand.
GAGGTTCAAGAGGTTATGGGAATCACATTCTGAGATCTTGGCTGATCACAAAAAAGACTTGGTTTCCTGACTGTAATGGGAAGGCATGAGAGGACTTCTACTGAAAAGGGGCAGCGTGTGGCTTGTGTTTTAACCATGGAATTCTGACTGGGTATCGAGAAGAGCTTCGAGGGACCAGTCAGGAGGTCACGACCATCATCCAAGTGAGAAATGAGAGCCTGACCCTCTGGGGTGGCAGTGCAGGAGTGGAAAGGCAATCAAATTCTCCAAATGGTGTAAAGATAGAAACAACAGAATTTGCTGCTATTCTGCACTCTGTATTTCTGACTCAGCCTAGCAAATTTATCTTCAATTCCAATTATTTTTTCTAGCATGTTAGGTATCGCTCTGGTTTTCTGTTTTCAGCATCCGTAATGAACATGACTGCTACCCTTATCTAAGTGTTCTCACAAAATCTCAGGTGGGCTCAGGTCATGAACAGACCTCTGCACTAGCAGAAATCACTCTCATTTTTACTTGCTGATCATTTACTATACTTTCAGCAATAATTGTTCATCAATGTAGCTGAGTTCAAGTCAATTTAGTTCTCTGCATTTTAGCTTGTTTCTATGTGTCTCCCACGTGTACCTGGTCTTGCGCTAAGCACAGGGGTGGTGGCGGTGGTGGGGTGAGGGCACTCACCTATGGTCAAGACATAATTCTCCCTAAGAAATGCTGAAAATCCAGTAGGGGTTGGATGGTGGTGGGTGGTCCGTAAGAAAGGCATTTTAGGGGCGTGGCTAATTAGCCCGTGTGACCACAGGTGATGAGGGCTCTATCTGGCATGCTAGGGACTGGCTCTGGGTTGCAGGCAGCGAGAGCCACTGGAAGTTATGGGTTGTGGAAGCTACGGCTGCATCTGTGACACAGGACACCTCTCCGGAGGCAGCACAAAGAACAGTCTGAAATGCTGGAGGGCAGGCTGGCTACTGTCGCCTCTGTTCAGCTGAGAGGTAGGCAACACTGGGAACGAGAGACAGGGACAGCGTTAAGAGAATTCTGGGAGCAAAGCTGACAGAATCGGTTGTGGAATCAGATGTGAGGAATTAGATTAAGGTAGAAGTCAATTCAGATGTCTGAACTGTGCAACTGTGCCGCTCTCCAAGTTGAGAAAGAGAAGACAAAAGAAAAAAAAACTTGTTTTGAGGAAAAATCATATCCAGTTAGGGACATTCAGGCCAGTCTCATACTATTAAATCCCAGTCATAATTGTCAGGTCATATTTTTCCTCTGGTTCTAAAATTTCAAGGTCACTGGTACTTTCAAATATTGTTGGTAGCAATAAAAGCGTGACAAGGTATTTTAAAAGCATAACATGATCTATCCACAATGACCTAGTTATCTCACTCCTGAGAATATATCTAAAGATCCGATAGCTGGTAAATTCCATCCAAGAGCTCTCTTTTGCTGAAATTTTGTCATTATGATATCATGGAAGTAATCCGAAATTCATCACGAGGGGGGAATGGTAACTAATTAGACTATCACCTGAACAAACTATAATTACCCAATAGAAATATTATGTAGACTATATTTCACCCTGGAAGACTATTGGTGTAATTTTAAGGAATACAAGAATGGCACAAAATACACCTAAATCACAAATCTATGCCAATACTAAGGAATCATATAGTAAAGACTACAAAAGATCTTAGGAATAAGAAAAAAGAGTTAAGATGACATCTGGCCTCCAGGTTGGGCCAGATGACTTCAAATGCCTTCTAAAATACCTATGAAGGCACAAAGGAAAGTGAGGAACAATGACATAACTCAAAAGGAGCAGTAATACCCTATGTAAGTTAGAATGTGAACAGAATTCTTAAGTACTGTCATGTGGCCTTCATGTGGCTCCCAACTAGGAACAAAGCAAACTCAGTGGCTTAGCAAAGTAGAAAGGGACCCCGTTTTTTTATGTTTATTATATTTTTTTGCTCTGTGTCTCATTTTATTTTTTTTAAGATTTTATTTATTTGTCAGAGAGAGAGAGAGAGAGAGAGAGCACAAGCAGGGGGAGTGGCATGCAGAAGGAGAAGCAGGCTCCCCGCTGAGCAAAGAGCCCTATGCAGGACTCTATCCCAGGACCCTGGGATCACAACCTGAGCCAAAGGCAGACGCTTAACCGACTGAGCCACCCAAGCGCCCTCTGTGTATCATTTTAAGATCATTAAGAGAATCAAGCATTAAGCAAATTAAGCAGAGCATTAAGAGAACACAATATTTTAACCGTAACTCCGTCAGCATCTATCCAGAAGTCTGTTATCATTTTGTCTTCTAAGAAATTTTTGTATTTCCCCCTAAAGGCTGGATTATACTTCTTTCCTGATTGCTGCATTCTTTTAAAAAATTTTTACTAAACTAGAGTTGACACACGATGTTAACATTGGTTTCAAGAGGCTAACATGGGATTCAACAACTCTATAGGTCACCCTGTGCTCTCCACGAGTGTAGCTCCCATCTGTCGCCATGCAATGCTATCACAATACTATTTCCTGTCTTTCCTCTGCTGTCCTTTCTATCCCCATGACGTAGTCATTCCATAACTGGAAGCCTGTACTTCCCACTCCCCTTCGCCCACTTTGCCCATCCCTCCACTCCCTTTCCCTCTGGCAACCACCAGTTTGTTTTATTTATGAGGCACCTTGTTCTTTTAACTATGGCCTCCATGAATCAACCACCAAGTCCTCATTCAGCTCATTACTGAGTAAGAGTCCTCTCTGTCAGAGTTATATGTTAATAACTTTATTTCTGTGACTTTCCATTTTATTTTTGGCATCTGTCTGTGCACAGAAGTTCCTGAATTTTTTTTTTCATTGTGATTTGTGCTTTTTTTTGGTTAAAAATATGTTCTATCCTAAGATTACTGAGGTATTTTCCTGTATTATCTTCTGAAAGCTTTATAGTTTCACCTTTCACGTTTAAGGCTTGCTTTTTGTAATGGTGTGATGTACAAGTCTGATTTCATTTTTAAAATACGTACCTAATAATCTCAGCACTATACATTAAAATGGTATCTTTACTGCAGCTACTCTATCACTTCTTCGGCCACAGATGGAGCATCCATAATGCATGTTGATTTTTGGATTCTCCATTCTATTCCATTGATTTACTAGCTTATTCTTAGGCCCAAATTACACTCTCCTTACAACCTTTTCTTTATAGACCTAGTCTTTATAGATGGTAGAGTGGATCCTTCCACTTTCTTCTTCTTTCACAATGTTTTGGCTGCTCTTGGCCCTTTGCTTTTCCATATACACTGTATTTTAAATTTAATTTTTACTTATTTTTATTATATTTTATTTTCATTCCAGTATAGCTAACACATAGTATTAAATTAGTTTCAGTTGTACAATACAGTGATTCAACAATTGTATATATTACTCAATGCTCATCAAGATAAATGTACTTTTAATCCCCATCACCTATTTCACCCACCCCCCCACCGACTTCCCCTCTGGTAACCATAGGTAAGAGTCTTTTTTTTGGGGGGGGGTTTGTCTCTTTTTTTCCCTTTGTTCATTTGTTTTGTTTCTTAAAGTTCACATAGGAGTGAAATCATATGGTATTTGTCTTTCTCTGACTGATTCATTTTGTTTAGCATAATACTCTATAGATCCATCTGTGTTATGGACATTGTCAAGTTTCATTCTTTTTTATGGCTAATATTCCATTTTATACACACACACAAACACACACACACATATATAGTATATATAATGGAATGTTCCTATATATATATATATTCCAACTATATAATATTACAATATATGTGTGTGTGTGTATATATATATATATATATATATATATATATATATATATATATATGAATGGATACATATGAATGGGTAAAGAAGCTTATATAAATATAAGCTTCTTTATCCACTCATCTATCAACGGACATTGGGCTGCCTCCATATCTTGGCTATTGTAGGTAAGCTATTGTAGATAAGCTATCGTAGATACAGCAGCTATATGCTGCTGCAAACATAGAAGAGCATGTGTCCTCATGAATTAGTGTTTTTGTATTCTTTGGGTAAATCCCCAGCAGCGTGATGACTAGATTGTAGGGTAGTTCTATTTTTAATTTTTTGAGGAACCTCTGTACTGTTTACTGTAGTGGCAGCACCAGTTTACATTCCCACCAACAGTGGACAAGGGTTCTTTTTTCTCTATAGCCTCACCAACACCTGCTGTTTCTTGTGTTGTTGAGGTTAGCTATTCTGACAGGTGATAGCTCATTGTGGTTTTGATTTGCATTTCCCTGATGATGAGTGATGCTGAACATCTTTTCATGTGTCTTTTGGCCATCTGGATGTCTTTTTTGGAGACATTTCTCCATATACACTTTAGAATTAGCTTGTCTCTTTTTACTGAAGAAAAGCCTATTGGAATTTAGATTGCAATTTCATTAACTCTATAGATCAATTTGGCAAGAGCAGTATCATTAAAATATTCAGTCTTCCAACTCATGAACATGTTACATCTCTCCATTTATTTAGATTTTCTTTTATATCTCTCATTAAGTTTTACAATGTTTACTCTGGAGCACTAACACATCCATTAGATTATGCAGAATTACTATATTTTTGATACTATTGTAAAAGGCATTTTACAAAATCTCATTTCCTCTTTTCTGTTTTTATTGTATCTCTTTCTAGATCTGTTCTGAGATAGAAAATCAAATAACACGGAAAATTTAGAAAGCTACAAATCAAAATATACACAGTTCCAGTCCTGTTCTTTATCCTCTTGAATGTATATTTTAGTTCTTTGGTGAAATTTTTTAGTTTCTTTAGAATCCTTGTTTATCTTATCCACTCCCCCACTCCTCCATCCTTATTTTTCCATCTCATTCTGTTAGGAAGTAGACAGGGGGCCCATGGTGCTCTGGAATCAAACTACCAGGCAGGGAATGACAGAAGTCATTTGGGTGGCAGCATGTACTACAGATTGAGGACTGTCACAGACCACCTGTGATCACCTTGTGACCTAGCCATGTAACAGAGGAAGCGAGTTCATCATGGTGTGACAGAGCCATGGAGAATGACTATGAATCAGGAACTGAGCTAGGAATTATGACCGTCAACCTGACCTCAATGAGGAATTTGACTCACGCCCCCCAAAAACAGGTATATATAGTGTCTCTCTCACACACACATGTATGTACATGTATGAGCTCATTTCATCTCCTCAAAGACTCCTGCAGATAGTTATGAGTATTATGTCCATTCTACAGTTGAGTACAGAGATATTTTAAATGATGTGGCTAAGATCACACTGCTCAGAAACACCAGAGCTGGGATTCAAACCAGACAGTTGTGTTCTAGGACAAGCTCTGAATCTCTATGTTCTCATTCCTTTCTGCCCAAAGGAAACCATGCTGCAGAATAAAAGAAAAAGACCATTCAACTAAAGGAAATACTTCTGAAAGAGGACAGGAACCAGGGGGCAGGAGGTCAAGTCCCTGTGAACTGGAAGCAGATCATAAAGGGAGAGGGCAGAATGAGACAGAACAAAGACAGGGAGCAGGGGTGGGGAAAATCAGTAGGGATGTCAAAGAAACTAAAAACGGCATTACAGAATTAAAATATGCATTTGAGGCAATAAGAGGTAGAGTGGGAAGTTTACAATTTTGCTCTGAAACTTTATATGTTTTCTACATTCTCTGTAACATACGTATATTACAAAACATTAAAATGTTAAGCATTTTCTATACCCCTTTCCCCCAGCATTTCTACTTTTCTGAATATATTTTAAGGGAATAATTCAAAGATTTATTTTTATGGATATAAGCAATTTATTTCTAAAAACGGAAAGTGGAAAAATTTTAAATATACAAAAATAGCATTTGAATATATTGTGGTCTATTTATATGACAAAACATTTTATTTATAGCCAAACCTATGCTGCCAAAGAATGTTTAGTGGCACAAAGAAGTTACCACCATACTGGTAAATAAAACAGCAAGATGAAAAACGTCATGTCTGTAATGTGATTCTAGTACGTCAGTGCATACGAGTGTGAGTGTGAGTGTGCATGCATGCGCCTATCTGAAAGGTTACCTTGGAATTTACTTTTTTCCCCACGTTTCAAAATTTTTACACACTCAGTATACATTTAAGTCTTCACAAATTATTTTAAAAGGATAACAGGTGATTTGTTAGATCAGAAAGATTGTAATTATGTTGCTTTCATTTCTGTTATCAGTGCTTCAAAAGTTGACTCTGCAGGGGTGCCTAATGGCTCAGTCAGTGGAGCACCGGACTCCTGGTTTTGGCTCAGGTTGTGATTTCCAGGTCCTGGGGTCAAGCCCTATATTGGGCTCCACGCTCAGCAGGGAGTCTGCTTGCCCTCTTCCCCTCCCCCGCTATCTCACGTGTCCCCTCCCCCACTATCTCACGTGTGCTATCTCATATAAATTTTTTTAAAAAGTTGTTTTTGTAATATGTAGGTTTTAAAATATTTTTCTCTTTATTTCTCATGCTCTCTACATTTTAAAATCCGAGTCCCAAGGATTACTTTTAAATCATTTTTCTAGTTATTTCTTCTTGAAATAATAGGGTGTTACCTCCACTATTGTTTTTATTTCTGTGTGACTGCTGTTTTCATCTGTAGCATAGAGGTTTATGGTTTTATCCGTTCCTTTTTCTTCCACTCCTCACATGTCAAAACAAAGCCATCTTCATCAGTTTGGCAAGTCTCCCTCTGATGCCATTTCTTTTCATCCTTCAAGGGACTCTTGGTTGTGTTACAGGAGTCCAACACTGTGGTAACTTCATTCTATTTTTGTGTCCAATTGTTATTCTGTGAATATTCTGCTTTGATTTCTAAAGTCAAAACCTTCAGTGAGAAACAAAGATGAATACTCTGCCTCTGTCTTCAGATCCTTCAGAATTTCAGGATGATGAAGACAGTCCAGCTTCTTCTTCCTCTTCCTTTGGATAGATACCCCGAAGTCAGATTGCTGGATCACATGGTAGAATTCACTTTTTTTGAAGACTGAGTGATACTGTGCATTACCAGGCTTCCAGCCACTCTCCAACTTTCCATAGTATTGAAGCTTAGAAAATTGAAGTTATTTAGTTTAGGTCACACATATGAGAAGCAGATCTGCCCTAAAACCTATCCCTTGACCTCAACCAAAGCCTGGGCATGCTGACTGATCTAGAAAATTCCATCACCCATACTTTCCCAGTGTTGGTAAAATCTTTTATATCTAAGCATTTCTTATATGTGTCTTAAATATCTTCAAGTCCAGGCTATGTAAACAACATGTTAATGCAAGACAAACAATGTTCTTTATGAGTATCCTGTGGGGCAAAAAAACACTAGTCATACATCGCTTCTTCAACTAGAAACGTGAATAGTGATCATTACCAGGCACTTTGTCTTTAATCCCAAGGTGTACTTTCACTTGCCCATCCTTAGAATAGCAGTGTCCCTCTCTACCATGTTAAACCCATCACACTTTAGTCTTATATCTACTTTAGTTCCATTGTGAATAACAGCTTTTCCAATATTGGCTTTTTCTTTGACTAATCAAACACTTCACTAGAGTTCATGTGAAGTATGCATGCTGTGCAAAATAACCAAACAGAAGAAAAAGGTATTTACATTGTGTTCTTTTGAGAAAGTGATTCTAGACACTGCTGATTTTTAGGTCTCAGATAATTCTCAGATCTTCTCTCTGCTCATAAGGAACATATTCGTTGTTCAAGAGGGGAGAATTCTTTTAAAATAATCGTTTGGTTAGAACTCTTGAAGAATAAGTTCATAGAATGTTTATTTCTCTTTCTTCTGATAATATATTATTTGATTCTACTATGTTATTTACCAATTAGCATGAATTAACACCCGTCATGAAATCTATTAAAAGAATCATATAAGAAATTTCTATCTTATGTGCTGATTAAATTTTTGCTAGTACAATTTTATTTTCATTGCTAAAAGTAGTCATTTAAGAAAGATTAAGATTTTTTTCTGTGAATAATTGCATTTTGGTTTTCAAAAATAATACAAAATCCCTTGTTTCTCCCATCTCATTAGAAGGAAAAGGAAAAGAAAGAAAACAAAGTCTTTGGTGTAGAGTTCTACATGTATCTTTTCCAATGATGACTTGTATTATGACCCAGCGAAAACTGCTTGCTCATTTTGAGTGTCTGGCCTTTGAAAGGTCTTATTATTATTATTATTATTATTTTATTATTATTAATATTTTGGCTCACAACATTTTTGTAGCTCATACTGAAGAAAAAAATAAATGCAATAAGTCACTGGCTGTGGTTTTATAGTACTAATTGCACCTTCAAAAGGTATCATTAATGCCATTAAAGATGAGTTTCCTGGAATCTCAGTTGTTTTCCGTGACACCCCAGGCCATTAATGAGCAAATCAGTCATCAGCTCCTTGTTTGTTCTCTTCTGAAAGTCTCAAATTAGTTGTCTTTCAAGAAATGCTATTTCAAAGACATTGGGGGAATACAAATAAACGTTTTAATGACAAGAGTTCAGAAAATCATGGAAAATAAAAAGCATGTTCCTATTTTTCCCATTCACCGGATCGATCGATCTGTATGTATCAAGTCTAAATGATGTGTCTAGCACTGAAATAGTATTTAAGATGTTTTACATACGGGAAAGAAACAAATTAAAAATACAGTTTCAAAAGATACATTTTTCATATGGTTTATTTAACCCTAAAATTCCTCCCAACTGACTAATTCCATTTGAGGATCCCACCTCGTGTCCTTCCCACCTGGCTTCTCAGAGTTGGACATCGTGAAGGAGCAGAACCTACAGTCCTTAGCCTCTGCTTGTGTTTTCTGATGAGTGAGGCTGCAAACAGGCTTTCTGTGCTCAGTTTCCCTGTGGTTTCAACCTTCTCAGGTCAGATGTTAGGAAAAATCTCATTCCAAAACTTTGAGGATATCATGATCCATTTCTTGGGGGGGTGGGTGTGGGGAATTCTTTGCTGTCCTTCAGTGGAGACTGTCAATAGTAAAAGCCTAGTTCCCTCCCTAGGACAGTTCAAGTTCTTCTTGCTCAGAGCAGGCGGCAAGCTGCCTGTGACTAAGACACGCACTCTGCATGATTCGTTCTGTTCACACGCTGCTCATTTCAGTTCAACTGCCATGTTCCCACAGACAAAGTAGCATCTCTTTCCTACCTCTTCCTCTCCTTTCCTCTCCTCAAAGTTTCTGAAAAATTCTCATAACACATGATGTAAGTGTACCTCTGGTTCATTTTTCTCATAAGAAAGCTCTGTTTCTTGTAAAAGTACACCAATTCCTTTTCACATGAGGACACTTCACTTGTCGGATCCTAAAAACACTATGGAATCAACCTCACCTTCTGGGTGCCCCCGGGGCTCCTCCGTCCATATTGGATGGATGTCTTGAGGATGAAAGACGATAATGCAAATGACGCATATAATACAGCCCTGGGCACGATGTAAATATTAATTAATAGCAGTAATAATAAGTAATAAAATTAGAGGAGCTTTTCTTGAAAGCAAATCCATTCTCAAATGATGACACAACTGAGGATATAAGGCAAGAGAAAAAGGAGAGGAGTGACCAACTTATTTGATTTGTGGCATCATCTATTCCAAAATTTGTACCTTAGGAGATTATATGTATTATGATCATTTCTTTTTTAATGATCCTGGAGTCAACTCAGAGTGATCAGTGACACACTCAAACAGAGAAGGTTGTTTTAGTCCAAATTCCGACTCTAAGCAAGTGATTCTTTAAAAATTATTATAGTCAAAATACCCTTCTTCATGCATTCAAAATTCTGTCTATATATCCCATCCTACAATTTACAAGCATCTTCTAGTTGTTTTATATGGAGGGATTTTTGGGGGGGGGGTCTCTTGTAGGTATTTGTTTTAAAATGACTTCTGGTAATAACTGGGAAATAAGAGTTTAAAGTAGGGATGATGTAAGCAGAGCTAAATTAGTTAAATGTCAACAATTCACTAGGGAGAAAAAAATGGTATCTGGTACACCGTCTTAATAATTAAGCAACAAATAGCCAATACTCACTGATACATACTGGCACGTTTCATAGAATGAACATTTATGCTTATTTTAGAAATTCTTTGTCAAATTTTCAGTAACCTAAAATCTCCAACAAAGACCAGGAACACTTAATTCTTATTCACCCCCCAAAAAACCTACCAGTAACTACCTGGAATCAATGACTGATGCAGGAGAAACGATAAGATGCAGCAATTTTGAGAATAAATCGACTAATCTCTGTGTAACCTACTTCACACATGGTGTTTTTGGGTGTGTACTGGGGGTTTGGAGCTGAGAGACAGGTTGCCCCTCCAGGTAGAATAAAGCTCTTTCCTAAAATGGAAAAAAAAAATCATAGTAGGCTGAAAGAGTGCATGTCTTTTATGTGACGTTGGGGTAAATGTTATCAAAAACCGTATTCTGTCCTGTCTTTGGTTAAAAATACAAAACTTGGGTGAAAATGAAAGACATTGCATTGAAGACATTTTCATTGGTGTTCCCTACACATTCTTTGGGCATCTTCCTATGGTTTAGCCCTGGGTGGCACTGGGTGAAAGGTGTTCTTCAGATATCAGGCATTACTAGGGTGGCCATGGCCCCAGTTTGCCTGGGACAGTTCTGGTTTATGATTGGTGTCCTAGCATAATTCCTGATAGCACCTCCTTTCTTAAAACTTCCTGGGTGTGGGCAGTAAGTCAAATGGTTACCCTAAATTCTAGAAATTGGTTTATGAAACTGACTCCTGATGATCGTGGTATCTTAGCTATTTGGCATCATCAGGGACATTCTGGATAAGTAAATTTGCCAGTTAACTTGAAGACAATGTCTTAAGGGCAAACAGTATTTCAGCTGCTTTTCATGAGTCTTTCTCTGCCTTAAGAGGGCACCCTCGGCATAATTTAATCCTTTCTTTCTCAGCGTTGCCAAGCACTATACTGTGCTGGAGATACCCATGCAGACGGCTGAGGCAGAGGCCTGGGGGGCTGTTGGGTTCACACTGGGCCCCAGAACTTGGCTTTCTTTAAACAGTTAACAGTTTCTAGGATGAGGTGGGGTTTGTTTTTTTGGGGGGGGGATCACTTTCTATTTTTTTCTCAGGTGATAAACAATTGATATTCACTGGCTTTATACCTGACTTAACATAACAAAACAAGCTTCAGGCAAAGAAACTTGCAGAGGTAAAGGTTTAAAGCACAGCCTTCTTCCAAATGGTAATTTTGACCTTTGAAAGAATTTCTGCCTTATGCTTACTATCATATAAAGCCTCAAATACATCATCAGTACGGTGGAACTTGGGCAACACCTTGTGAGCCTATAATCTCTCTTTTACTATATCTACGTGGTTATTACTCAGAGGGTATGAAGGAGCAGGATCACTAGCAGTATCAAGTAACTATGTAGCAGAGTTTTATGAAGAAATGATTCCACAGGTTAAAAAACACTGATAATTAATAAAACATATAATACATTTCTGTAATTATAAAAACAGGTACCAGGTTTTCAAAATTTTCCTAATTTTGTTTAGTTTGTAATCAACTTTAAGTGTAAGTTACATATAATAAAATGCACTGATTTTCAGCACGTAGCTCAATGAGTTTCAACAAAGGCATACATCTGTGTAACTACCACCTTGATCAGGATCTATAACTTTGTCATCACATCTAAAGTTCCCTGGGCTTTCTGCCTATTCCTGGCCCCAGACAACCACTCACCTCCTTTCTATCACTGCTGACTAGGTTTACCTATTCAGAATTTCATACAAATAGAATTAGTACCAGCTCTTTTGAGTGACTTTTTTCATTCGTGATGTTTTTGAGATCCATCCACATTATATATACTTAGTTCACCCTGCCCCCCACCTTGTTTGGCTGAGTAGTATTCCATTATATGGACATATCATGATTTGTTTATCTATTTACCTCCTGATTTGGATTGAACATTGAATTGTTTCTAATTTGTGAGTATTGTTAATGAAGAAAGACATTATGTAGATACATGTCTTTACTTCTCTTGGGTAAATCCCTGACAGTCGACTTGAGGGATTATATATTAATTATATGCTTCATTTTATAAAAAACTGAAAACTGTTTTCCAGACCGTTCTTAACATTTTACGTTCCAAATATCAACAGAAAAGAGTTTCATTTTCTTCCCGTCCTTGCCAGTGCTTGGTGCTGTTGATATTTTTAAATTTAGGCATTCTTAGGGCATAGTGGTGTAACACTGTAGTTTTAATCAGTGTTACCCTGCTGACTAATGATGGTGAGCGTGCTTTCATATGTCTTTCCTTCTTCTTCTTCTTCTTTTTAAACATTTTAAATACCCCATAGTGAGTTTCCTAGTAGTATTACAATAACTTCAGGGTTCTAAAATTATTTTATGATAAAGATACAAAAACACAGAAAATATTTTCTTGCCCAATGTTTAATTGATATGTTCATTTATTTTCATGCACTCATTCATCATGGGATTATTGAATATCTTCTGTGTGTGCCCTATGCAAATGCCAGACGTACAGAGTGAATAGAGGATGAAACTCTTTCTGGGCTCACTTACACTGGTAAACTCTAGATCAAAAAATGTCACTTTTAAAATGATGATAAAATGTAACAGTTGCCAAATGTTTTATTTCATGGAAGCTCAGAGAATGTGCATAAAAATAACAGTGCTTCAGCCAGGGGCATGATGTGATCAAATGTGAATTTTTAGAAAACTATTCTTATTTTATTTAAAACCACAGTATTGGGCTCACTGGTATACAAAAGGATAGACTTTATAAGCATAATTAAATCTGACCAGCTCCAGCAGCATTATGAAGTTATCAGAAGTTGTTACAAAAGACCACAAAACATGCAATTACATTTACGCTCACCATTCCTAGGTCTCTAAATGCTGGGATTGACTGAACGACCAAAACCAGACGGGTCTGTAAACTATGTCTGCTCTGATGAAACCTCTTGGCTTTCCAGGTAGCATGGAGCAGAGACAGGGTGAATTCTGTTTTTGTTTTTTTTTTTGAATTAAGAATTAACGATGAAACACACTATCTAGTTCTGATTTACTCATGGACTGTTCAGCAAGACCAGCAATTTAGTTTACAGACTCTACAATATATTGAACCAGTGACCTTTCTCAGTGAGTATTATGGCATATCCCAAAACAAACCAGTGTTATATTGATCCATCAATATTTTCCTATGCTTAACCTTTTGAATTTATGTAAATATCTCTATGTTCACTTTTAGGGCTAACACAACTTTCTGATTCAGGTGTCCTTTGCCTTTCACTAGGAAATACAAGGGAGCCCTATTGGGAGTTTGTCTATGTCAGTCTGGGAATCCAGGTGATGGTGGAGGAAGGTAAGAATAGGAAGGATTAGAAATGCCTGAAAGAGTAAGATTAGATGTTTGGGGTGTACTCTCATGAATACTGTTTGAAAGCAAAATTAGACATGCAGTCCAAAGTGCTGGGACTCTCAGGAGTGACAGGGTGACCAAAGAAAAGGGCCCATGGGGCACTGGCAGGCTGGGAAGAGCCAGTCCACAGGGCTGTAGGTGCCCTACACGGCTGGGGTCTGGGCGCTGTGAGCTGAGGGGCACGTAAGGCATCCGAGCACCTATGAAAATGACCTATAACAAGACAGGGATCTGCTTCTAGAATAAGAAGGTAGAGCATTCAGGACAAAGGAAAAGCTGAGAAGAGTTTTTGAAGGAGTCGAAATATAAGGTAAGGTCACGGAAAGAAGGAAGGTCTGGAAAAAAAAGGAGGGAGGAAAGGAAGGTAAGAAGGACGGAAGGGAGGGAGGGAGGGAGGGAGGGAGGAAGGAAGGAAAGACAGGAGGAAGGAAGGAAGGACAGGTGGAAGGAAGGAAGGACAGGTGGAAGGGAGGGAAGGAAGGAAAGGAAGGAAGGGAAGGAGGGAAAGAAAAGGAAAGAAAGAAAAAGAAATGAAGAAGTTAAGAAAGAAAGAAAGAAAAGGTAACTGAAATGGTGGATATGTTAATAAGTTTGTGGCAACTATTTCACAATGTAGATACATTATCAACTCATCAAGTTGTATCCCTTAATAATATACATTTCTTTGTCAGTTATAACCTAATAAAGCTGGGAAAAAATTCTGTCTGAATAAAAAAATAGAATTTAAAGTGAATATGGATATAAACCAAAATGTTAACAGTGTATAAATCTCTCATAAAACTATAGTTGAGTTTTCTTTTGGTTTACCTGTATTTTCTATTTAAAAAAATACACAAAGCACTTGTTTTAAAAACAAAACAAAAAAAAAAAACAAGAAGAAGAAGAAGGCGGGAACCCACTCGGGATTGTTCCTTTTTGACTAAGCACCGGATTGATCCCAGAGGATGGAACACGTGGAACCTGCCCATGAGCCTGGGCTGGAGGATGGGAAGCAGGGAGGACGGACGCTTGCTAACGCCCTCTGGGGTCTACGCTGAGGACTGGCATTCCCAGTCCTTCCAGCAAGAATATTCTCCGGAACTCGGCAGAGCTTCCCACTGTTGCTCCACTGGGCAGTGACAGTGAAGTGTGACGTGCTCAGCTGTCTCAATACAGCGAACCCCAGGAAACCAGTGAAGCGAGAAGGGCTTGGCTTGCCCTTTTAGCAAATGACTTTCTGACCCCCTTTCCACTCTGCAGACTTTGCCATATGTGCTGTCTTTAGAGAAGCGGGACGCTAACCTCAGAAGTTACTGGTGCCTTTAATGGCCCTCGGCCTCGCCAGACAGGAGAGCTGTTCTGTCTTGTCTCCGTACAGCTGCCTCTCTTCTCCGCGGCCAGCACGCATGCCTGCTAGGATGCTCTTCTGATCTGTACTGCCACGTCGGTCTCGGGAAGAGAGAAAAGTGAGCGGATTACTGCAGTCCTCTTCTTCTCATTTCTTCCAACACCACGGCTTTCATCCCCAAACAGTCTGCATTTCGCAGCTCTAGCTGTTCGTTCGGTAAGATGCTCTGTGCCTCTGGTTAGCAAACTGACGGATCCCAGCTGCAGCCCTTGGGTCCGCCCGTTTCTTCTCAGTTGTTTTCTTCATCGTTGGCTGCTTCGATGTTGCTCCTTTACTCCTGACAGGACTGAAAGGATATTGTTGGGGTGGTGGACGTTGCCTAGAATTTAGCCTCATGTCTACAGATAACTGTCTCTGAACACAGTAGATCTTTAGTGGAAATGTTCAGACTAGAGAAGTCCAGCAGACAGCCCAGTGAGAAAAACAAAACTGACCTTTCTTCCTTCCATTCATCCAACCAGTGTTTAAATAGCCATATATTCGGGCGCCTGGGTGGCTCAGTGGGTTAAAGCCTCTGCTTTCGGCTCAGGTCATGATCTCAGGGTCCTGGGATCGAGGCCCGCATCGGGCTCTCTGCTCAGCAGGGAGCCTGCTTCCTTCTCTCTCTCTGCCTGCCTCTCTGCCTACTTGTGATCTCTCTCTCTGTGTCAAATGAATAAATAAAATCTTTAAAAAAATAAAAATAAAAAAATAAATAGCCATATATTCATCATCACTTCAATATAATCAAATACTGTTAATTTAGTAATTATTTACTGAGTGTATATTATTGCCTAGAACCACTCTAGGCATTGAAGATAAAGCAATAAAAAAGATATCTCTGGGAATGGCTCATTAGGCTGTATATCCGGTTAAAACTTCCTTCCCAGGGACTAAGTATGAGTGTCCAACTGGGTCTGAATGCTCCCAGAACAGCTCGGATACAGTAGGTTCCTAACTGAACTCATCCTGTTTGTCTTCCAGCAAGGTCAAAGCTACTCTCCGTCTCAAAAGTCTTCAGTGGCTTTATATAACTTACTAAAATATAGCCCATACTCTTTGCCTAATATTCATCATATTCTACAATTTCCAGCCACACTATTATTCTGCTACTAATTTCTGCTAAAATTGCCTATATTCTTTGCTCCATTGTTGTCACATGATCTACACTTTCTGAAGCTTTGCTTATGTCGTTCCTGTTGATTAGAATGATGTGTGTTTGTGAGAGACAGAGAGACATAGAGACACAGAGAGATTCAAGTAAAGCAGGCAATTCTGCTCAGCATACACTCAGTACATATGTGCCCCAAGTATTAGTGAGCCTGGGATGAAGTCCCACGTCTGTGTTTGCCTTACTGTTCCAGAGTTTCTCCATGTCTCGCACAGTAGGAGCATAATGCTGTACCAAGACTGTCCATACGCATGTTTTCATACAAAGTGGCCCATAAACATAAGCCATCCGTGTTGTCTGAAGTTCAGTTGAAGAATCCATGCTCTGTTCTAGTCCTAGAGGAATATCTGAGTGTTTTGGGTTCATTAGATTATTTCTAATCTGGCCTGTAAATATGACCATATATTCTATATTTTGTAGGTGAACTAAAACTTTTTAAGTGCTATTTTGAATATATAATTTTTGCCATCTTTGATTTTAGAACCCAGTGTCTGGTAAGATACAATTCCACGGTGCTATGGTTATTTATATCTCCCCTGTAAGTTTATAACCCCCTTGCGTACAGGATCTTGAATAATTATCTCCTGACTACCTAACATGGATCTTCTACAGGTTGGGACTTGAAACCCAGTGGTTACATGAAGGAATGGTAGGGACTTACAACAGTGACTATCAATGCCCCAAAAGAGGCAGTTTGGGGACCAGAAGACAGAAATGTCTTTTATCCCTTCACACGGTTTCTGTTTGGAAGGAAACTTCTAAAGGCTCACTATACTCAGAACAGAAACTGAATGGCATTTTTGCATATAACTCAGGCTCCAAGGACAGGAACCTCTACGTGCCTGGGGCTGGAAACAACAGAGCAGGAAAGAGAAAGGTGATCAGGCTTAAGAAAGTGGCACAGGTGTCTCATGCCTTGAATAGAAAATCTTTTATTTGAACTTACTCTCTAAAATTTAAATTATTCAAAGGAAAAAAATCACTCAGTATGAATTCTGAAAGTTTCCAGTGTGCATTTTAGGAGACAAGACATTTGTTATTATCTATCATTTCAGATAACTTTATAAGCAATGTATTAACATTCTTTCGTTAGTATTTTCAGAGCAGCTTGAAGTTTATTGATTTTCTACGATACTGGATGATTAATTTCATTCTTGAGTCTAGTAAAGAGTCTAAGCCATACAGCATAATGCCAGCAGCTGGAATCCATAATGTAATCTTCTTTTGTGTGCTAGTTATCTTCGTTGAATAACCTCATAAGCATCTAAGGATCATAAAATGCCCAATTCAAAGATCCTTTGGCTTATCCCAATTTATAATTGGTTGCTTTTGTTTTCTTGATTCTTCTATACACCGTTATAAAGAACCGTGAGGGCAGGAACAATGACTGTTTTGCTCCCTACTGGATCCCCGGCATCTAGGATAATACTCTCCACAGATTAGGGGTTCAATAACAATTTATTGACTTAATGGACTGATGGACCAGAACTACCCAGGTAAGCTGGTTTGATTTCAGCTAAGAGGTCTACCTAGAGATTCAGCCTTTAAGGACTTTGTCATCCTAAGAACCAAAGGGATAGGAACATTACCTAGATGGCTTGACACAAAACTGGAAGAGCTATAAACATCAGCCAAACAATTTATTAACTTATTCAAACTAGATTCTGTAACTTTGGTACAAATGTATACATTTCCAACATGTACACAATTTGTTTCCAATCATTTTTTTTAATGTTTGAATGATGTCTCTTCTTATACCCTAGATGGTTGAGAGTATGTGACAATATTGAAGATTTACCAGGGAGAGAAGATACTGAGATTAGTAGAAGACCTGGCAGTAATCCCAGGACTAAAGCTTAAGGAGAAAAGGCATCTTAATTCCTCGGATGATGCTAATGACCAGTCACAAAGACTGGAAAAAATCCTTTGGAAGTTCTGACAATTTTTATTTTTTTTCCTTAGTGAAGCTCAAATGTTATCACTGTCAATAGTGACAAAGTGTTATATAGTGATTCTGACAGTTTGGGTATGTGAGGTGTGTGTTACAAATGGTAAGTCATTACACGGAGGGCAACAGATACCTAAAAACACATAATATAGTAACATTTGCTACAGGGTTGAGTCTTGAGAAGGAAAACCTTCATAGCTTGTTTGTTACCCATCTTCTCTCCCTTGGGGATGCCCAAGAAGAGCTGAGACAGAGAAAAAAGAAATCAATGACCCAACAAAGACTCCTTGTAAACATGCCAATCAGACCTCCTAGTGGTATTTTTTTAGCAAAGTGATAATGAGAGTCCTTCCTGTGGAATCCTTCCAGCAGGCTATATCCAGTCTGTCCAGGTTGTTTTAGCAAACCAATGAGGAACTTACGGGTTTGTGGGATATGATCCACTGGAAAGTGTTAGGTTAGCTATATAATTATCCATGTATCAGAGGGAGTCATTTGATAACTGCGTGCATCACTTATGGATCTCAAACACTAAAACTGAACTAGCCACATCCTAATGTTGCATAGAAGGACCCCAGGGCGGGGGGCTGACGGTGGTGGCAGACGTTTCTGTGCACTGCCTTTGTCTTCACATGTATTGGGTAAGTTATTAGTAAATTTCGATCCTCCATAAGATCTCTGCTTCTCTGAGTCCGATATGACAATCTGGCTCATTGTGCTATCTCAGGTCTCAAAATAAGTTTAAATGGATAACGAGCACATCTGCAGCTAACAGATGGATTTGGGAGAAAGTAAATTTAACATTTCCTTCTCAATGGTAGGTTGTAGGTGCTCATTTCAAAGAGCACTGGGCTGTCAGTAATTCTTTTTTATTTTGCTTTAAAATAAATTTTATTTTACTTGGAATGTCCAGTCCAAGGTTTCTCTCATATTAAAAATATGCTGTAGTCAGAGAAACTGTCTTATGGGATTCGGAAGACTTTGACTAGTCTAGATAAACAGGCTGCAGGAACTAAGTGAATTCTAAATGAATTACTAGATTTACATTGAACATAATTTATTTTCCAAAAATAATTTCATGTCTATTAGTAACAACCAAGAGTTCATCAAGGAGCAAAGGCACAACATACTAATAGAAAGGTTTAGGGTGCCTGGGTGGCTCGGCTGGTTAAGCAACTGCCTTCGGCTCAGGTCATGATCCCGGGATCGAGTCCCTCATCAGGCTCCCAGCTCCATGGGGAGTCTGCTTCTCCCTCTGACCTTCTCGCCTCTCATGCTCTCTCTCCCTCTCTCTCTCTCTCTCTCTCTCTCTCTCTCTCAAATAAATAAATAAATAAATAAATAAATATCTTAAAGAAAAAAAAAAGAAAGTTTTATATGTGGCAAGAGATACTGGATTGTCCTTAGGAATAGCAAATGGATATAAATGTGAATTTTTTTTTTCTTCAAGGCTTTACGACTAGTTTATTATCTGGGAAACGTGGTGAATAAAGTAATAAAAGTACCTTATTACCTTGATAAGTGGAACTTTTTGGAAACCAAGAAGACTTATTGCAAGAAAATCTAAAGAAAAAGAACACTCTTTATAGTAACCTAAAGCAAATGCCTGTAGCTGTTAGAAGTAAAATATTTATTAACCTGATGAAAACCAAGTTCAAGGACCCTGCTGCTTCTCTTCCTCCAACCTCAACTTCACTCTAAAGCTGAACTGGCCTTAGACAGGATACTTGGTTCTTTCTTGACAATTCGGGGGCATCAGAACCCAAGCTAGAGCTTAAGGTAGGGACATCAGTTGGAATGCCTCTCACTGCCTGGTGTGGGGGCGCCTGTGTGCTTCTTGGAACTAGAGAAGAGAGAGGAACGTTATCGATAAATTTCTAGAAGATTAATTTGTAGTAAGAGAAGTAAAACAGTTATCAGATGTCCCAATTTCCCAAGAAACACACTTGGAGCTGATGTTAAAAGAATTAAATTTCTTCATTACAACTATATTTTGCCTTTGTGTGTAATCAGAGTGATGAGCCTGAAAATCTATGTGTTCCTGAAGTCTCAGAGAAGAATTTTTTCCTCATCTAGGTTTGATTCATTTTTCAATTTTACTTTGTTTTGTACTAAGAGATTTGGAGAGATATGTATATAAACTTTCTATTTCTTTTAATGACAATTTCTTCCCTCCTAATCATTTTAAGCTAATCTATCTTTCCAGAGTTTCAGATTTTTTAAATAAAATTCTTACAAAGTATTAAATACACCCTCCACAAATAGGTGGCTTGAAGACAATGACCATATTACATCTATGCAACTAATTAATATTGTTTATGTAGAAAGAGTTTCTACAACAAGCAGGAAAAAGATATACGATAGAAAAAAGAGCCATGATGCAAAACAGATGACTCCCACAGAAATAAATATATAACTATGGCTGATAATCTCATAAAAGAAATGTAGGTTATTTAACCAAGAAGGTGAAAGATCTATATACTGAAAACTGTAAGACAGAGATGAAATAAGTTGAAAAAGACACACACAAAGGAAAAGATATTTGTGTTTGTGGATTGGAAGAATTAATATGTTAAAACGTCCGTATTACCCATAGTGATCCATCTATAGATTCAGTGCAATTCTTATCAAGGTTCCAATGGCATTTTTCACAAAAAATAGAAAAAAAAATCCTAAAATTCATATAGAACCACAAGAGACCATGAATAGTCAAGGAGATTTTGAGAAAGAACAGCGTTGAAAGTATCATACTTCCTGATTTGAAACCATATTACAAAGCTATCCAAATAAACACAGTATGGTACTAGCATAAAAACAGACATATGGATCAATGCCCAATTAATTTACAACAAAGCAGCCAAGAATATACAATGGGGAAAGGATAGTCTCTTCAATAAATGGTGTTGGGAAGACTGGATAGTCATAAACACAAGAATGAAACAGGACCCATACCTTAGACTGTACACAAAAGTCAACTCAAAATGGATTTAAAACTTGATCATAAGACATGAAACCATAAAACTCAAGAGGAAAACAGAGAAAATTAGCTCCTTGACCTTGGTCTTGGCAATGAATTTTTTCGATTTGACACCAAAAGGAAAGGCAACAAAAGGAAAACTAAACAGGTGGAAGCATATTGAACTGAAAAGATTCTGCACAGCAAAGGAAACTACTAACGAAACGAAAAGGCAACCTGTACAGCTGGAAAAAAAAATTACAAACCACATATTTGATAAAAGGTACTACCCAAAATATACAAGGAACTCAGACAAATCAATAGCACCCCCCCCCAAATAACCCAATTTGAAAAGGGGCAAAGGAGCTAAACATTTTTACAAAGAACACATATGAATGACCAACAAGTACATGAAGAGGTGCTCAACATCATTAATCAGCAGGAAAAGCAAATCAAAACCTCAGTGAGGTACCACTTCATACCTAGATAAATGCCTGTGATCAAAAAAGTAAGAGATAACAAAAGCTAAGAAAGATGTGGAGAAGAGAACCCTTACACACTGTTGATGGAAATGAAAACTGGGACAGTCACTATGGAAAATAGTATGGAGGCTTCTCAAGAATTTAAAATTAGGGGCGCCTGGGTGGCTCAGCGGTTTAAAGCCTCTGCCTTCGGCTCAGGTCATGATCTCAGGGTCCTGGGATCGAGGCCCACATCGGGCTCTCTGCTCGGCAGGGAGCCTGCTTCCTCCTCTCTCTCTGCCTGCCTCTCTGCCTACTTGTGATCTCTCTCTCTCTGTGTCAAATAAATAAATAAAATCTTTAAAAAAAAAAAAGAATTTAAAATTAGAACTACCATATGATCCAGCAAGCCCACTCCTTGGTATATATCCACAGAAAACAAAATCATCTCCAAGAGACATATGTATTCCCATATTCACTGCAGGATTAGTCACGATAGCCAAGGATTGGAAACAATTTAAATGTCCATTGACAGATAAATGGATAAAGAATATGTGATATATACATACAACAGAATATTACTTCAGCCTTAAAAAAGGATATCCTGTCATTTGCAAGACATGGATGAAAAGTGGAGGACAGGGCGCCTGGGTGGCTCAGTGGGTTAATGCCTCTGCTTTCAGCTCAGGTCATGATCTCAGGGTCCTGGGATCGAGTGATCTCAGGGTCCTGGGATCGAGGCCCGCATCGGGCTCCCTGCTCGGCGGGGAGCCTGCTTCCCCCTCTCTCTCTCTGCCTGCCTCTCTGCCTCCTTGTGATCTCTCTCCCTCTGTGAAATAAATAAATAAAATCTTAAAAAAATAAAAAATAAAAAAAATAAATAAAAAGAAAAGTGGAGGACATTATGCTAAGTGAAATAAGCCAGCAAAGGATGAACCATGCATGATAAAAAAAAGTTGAACTCAGAGAGAGATTGGAAAAGTGATTTGCAAGGCTGGGGAGGTGGGGGAATTAGGAAGTGGGTAAAAGGGTGCAAACTTCCACTCGTGAGATGAATAACATCTGAGGACCTACTATATAACATGGTGTTTGCAGTTGGAAACACTGTATTCTATAATCAAATCTTGTTAAAAAAGTAGAACTTGAATATTTTTTACCAAAAACAAAGGTAAATATATAAGGTGATGGATGTGTTAATTAACTCAATGAATTTATTTCATAATATACATGCAGGTCAAAATCTCACATTATACACTCTGAGTATCTTATAATTTTGTCAGTTACATAACCTCCATAAAGTTGAAAAAAAGAAATGTAAATTAAAACAAATTTTTTTTTTTTTTTGCTGTTAACATTGGAATTGAAAAAATTAACATATGCAGCATTGTTAATGGTCAGGGAGGGGCGCCTGGGTGGCTCAGTGGGTTAAAGCCTCTGCCTTCGGCTCAGGTCATGATCTCAGGGTCCTGGGACCGAGGCCCACATCGGGCTCCCTGCTCATTGGGGAGCCTGCTTCCTGCTCTCTCTCTGCCTGCCTCTCTGCCTACTTGTGATCTGATCTCTCTCTCTCTCTGTCAAATAAATAAATAAAATCTTTAAAAAAAAAATGGTCAGGGAGAATAGTCTAAAGCCACTGTTGGCAGACATGTATATTGGCACAATCTTTGGGGGCATGTTCCAAAATGTTAAATGTATTACCTTATAACGCAGCAGTATACCTCTAGGAATTTATACACAAATAAAAGAACAAATGTGGAAAAATCTTTAAGGAAGTGTAATACAGCAGCATTTGAAACAGCAAATATTTAGAAAACTATCCATATGAGAGATGGCCACATAAATTGTGGCACATCTATAAAAGAAGAAATACATTTTTACGTAACTAGCCAGGATAAATATTATTTGGAGAAAAAGAGGGAGAGGGAGAGAAAGACAACCAGGATAAACAGAAATATGCTTATGAGAGAAAAGGGTAGAAACCAGTATCAATCTGAGAGGCTACGATTTGGTTCCTTTCTTGAACACCGAAGATCACATGAAAACCCACCTAGAAATCAAAAGGAAAGTTCCTGTCTGTGGAGTAATAAAAACTAGTGACCCAATGAAGTTATCATAAAAGGTTAATTTCTAAAAAAAACAACTTCCTGCCTACAGTGATAATAGTAATTTCTTAGAAAAAGTTTTCCCTTCTGGAAGCATCTTAACAATACTGGAAGAATTAGGAATTATGCCAAACAATTTCTTCTTAAAAATTGACCTTCAGGATTACTTTTTAAATCTGTTTTTAATGGTGATTAGTTCACACTCACATCTTAGTCTTTCTTCAGTGTTCTTAGACCATGATGAACTTTCAGTTCGCACGAGTACAGGCTACAAGGTGGCAAGTGACTTTGTGGGTGACTTCAGTAAAGATTTCCACACAGCATTGAAAGATTGCTCTTAATTGGATATTACTTTGCTATTGAAACATGAACATACCAACATAGTAACTCTGCATGTCTTGCTAACGCTCCCTTAGTAAAAATATTCCTTTATAACAGGAAAAAAATTAAAGCCACACTCAGAAAAATGTATTCGTTTGCATTATAAAGACTGCCAGAGAAGAACTCCCTATGTTTAGACAGGACTACCTTTTCTTAAAGCTCAACGTTTTAGAACTACAAGCACAACTGTATCTGAAAATTGTATTTCAAAATAAACTCTTGATCTAGATAGCAATAATCATGTTTTGAAATTGGACTTTGCCTTTGAGTGTCATGTTCATGAAGTTAATAGTGTCCTGAATGATAATACAGTGCTGGAGGCTGTGTTTGCTTAGCTGACCCCAGAGGAATTGGGAGGCTGAAAAACCAAACATATTATAAAAGTGATTCTTTCATGTCAATGAATTATAAACTTAATCAAGTCTACTAAATCTACTCTTTACCAACCTACATACTTTAACCAGGGCTGGCTGCATAATTTGGAGGGTTCAGTGCAAAATCAAAATTTGAGGCTCTCTGTTCAAAATGTATGAGAGTTTCAAGATGGTGGCAGCAAATCATTGAACCGACTGTAGAGACTTCTGAGCAAAGGCTCTGTGGTTGCATGTACATATAACCATGAAGTTGGCCCTGACTTTGACTGTAATACTGTTACATCATGCTGGTGACCTTTTAAAAACAAAAACAAAATACAGCAAAAATACGTAAAATGTGACAAATCACCAAGGAGTATGTTTCTCTGCATTTTTTTCTCCAAATGTAACTCATGTCCAACTCATCTATGAAGACATAACTGAGGAAGATCCCAGTTTCAAATGTCGCTAAACACAAGTCTCCTTGGCAAGTCCCATCACTCAGATAAATCTAACTGGCTAGGAGCCATGTTGTCAGGGTTAATTTTTCTGCCTGAGGTCACAATTCACCAATCTTTCTCTTTCTTTATTCCATTTAGTACCTATGTAGGCATATACTTCGCACTCACAATCCTCTCTGTCACACAGATTTTGGGGAACATTTAAAAATGGATGAATAGTTCAGTGGAAGCTCATGCCTCATGGCCTCTTGCCTGTCTTTTTTTGTGTGTGTCTGCCTTTTATTTTTAACTTATTATGAAAATTTCTAAGCATACCAAAAGTGGAAAATAGAGTCCACAGGGATCTATAACTAAGCCTCAAAACCATTACTTTGCTGTTTTTGTTTTATTTATTTCCATCTTTTCCCTAAACCTCTCCCTTCTTTTGGCTGAGATACCTTCCAAATATCAAATCCAAATATCAAATTCCAAATATCAAGTAATTTACCCATAAATACTTCAGTATACACTGTTTTTCTTTTACATAATGCAATGTATTATTGCTTCTCCTAAAGTTAGTAAACAATTATTATCCTTACCGATTCTTACCTATTATCACCTAACCACTTAGTCCATACTCAAATTTCCCCTGTTGTCTAAAAAGGTATGTTTGGGGTTAGTTGGTTTGAATCAGGATCCAAAAATGTCCCACACATTATATTTGGTTGTTAATCTCACTTGTTTCTTTTTTAAAAAAGATTTGAGAGAGAGAGAGAGAGAGAGAGAGAGAGAGAGAGAGAGAGAGAGAGAGAGAGAGAGAGAATGAGAGAGAGCAGGGGCAGGAGCAGAGGGAGAGAATCTCAAGCAGACTCCCCACTGAGCGCAGAGCCCCAGGTGGGGCTCAATCCCAGGCCCTGAGAACATGACCCGAACCAGAACCAAGAGTCAGATGCTTCCCAGACTGAGCACCCACGCACCCCTCTCATTCGTTTCTTCAAAGCAATGACAGCACTCCATCTTTGCCTTTTCCATTTCTTTTTTCTTTGACTTACTGAAGGAACTATAGAATTTATTGTTTAAGTCTGTGACATTTTCCATTTGACTGGTTGCTTTTTGTGGATCAGCTTGATACTCTAACCCCTGTATTTCCTACCACCTGCACCTGAAATCCAAAGGTGTGACTGGGCTGGAGTTGCGATCCTCCGAGCTACCTCAGAAGTGGTACTCTGTACATTCCACTGCATCATCTCAGGGGCAACACAAAGTCTGAGCGACACTTCGGTGAGGCTAAGATACCGCAGTATGGGTCAGGGGGTCTCGGCCTGATCCCACCACCCTCATTTCCCATCAGATCTGCTCTAATGTTTTACCATCTGCTGCTGACCTGAATCAATAGTTTCACTGTGGGGGGCATAGGTGATCTGTTATAATCAGCTGTAGCCATTCTTGTTTTTGAGGTTGAAGTTCTATCATCTTTCACCTGCAGGAGCCTCTTTCAGCTGGCTCCTAGGACCCTCTGAAGTGGCATCATTAGCCTTTGCATTGTACTCAGAGTCCACCCCCTGGGCTTTGGCGGGGTTTATTGCTGCCAGTAGTTCCAGGCCTTTTCAGTGAACACAGATGGAAACATGGGTGTTTAAAAGAGCAAGAAAAAAAGAAGTGTTCACACTGATACTATGTTACCACTCCTTTTTAAAGTTTATTTATCCTTACTGATTTGCTCTGAATTTTATTTTTAGATTCCCTTCAGTTTTTTTTATAAGATTTTATTTATTTATTTGACAGAGAGAGAGAGAGAGAGAGATTACAAGTAGGCAGAGANACTTACTGATTTGCTCTGAATTTTATTTTTAGATTCCCTTCAGTTTTTTTTTATAAGATTTTATTTATTTATTTGACAGAGAGAGAGAGAGAGAGATTATAAGTAGGCAGAGAGGCAGGCAGAGAGAGAGGGGGAAGCAGGCTCCCCGCTAAGCAGGGAACCCAATGGGGACTCAATCCCGGGACCCTGAGATCATGACCTGAGACAAAGGCAGAGGCTTAACCCACTGAGCCACCCAGGTGCCCTACCCTCAAAGTTTTTATTATTTTTTATTATTATTGTTTTAGGAGGGGAGAGAGAATCTCAAGCAGACTCCCAACTGAGCGCGGAGCCCAAGACATCATGGGACTCGATCTCATGACCCTGAGATCACGATCTGAGCCCAAATCAAGAGTCAGACGCTTAACCAACTGAGCCACCCAGAAGCCCCTCAAAGTCTGAATTATCGAGCCGATAAGGCCTATTTCTGTTTTGACTTCTAGTTCATCCTTTAGTTCGGAGCAGACTTAGGCCCCTCTCTGTCATACAAACTTCACGTCAAGGCCCTAAGTTCTGTCCAGAGGATTGGGAGATCTTCACCCCCCTTGCCAAGGAGAGAGGATAAATGCCACAGAGAGGATTTTTCACCTCCGTTACAAATTATTTCTAATGCTTCACAACTTATTTCCTGTCTTAAACGAGATCGAATTTTTAAAATTTTTTAAAATTTCCGTGCCATCAGTACCTAGACATGGTGATTAATTCATCATTTCTGGTTCTAATTACTCTCACAGTTCATGTACATAATTTATTTTCATTGTATCCACCACCATTGAATTGCCGTGATTCAGCCGGCGTGTAATTTTTAGTACAGG
Source organism: Ailurus styani (assembly GCA_002007465.1). NCBI lineage: Eukaryota > Metazoa > Chordata > Mammalia > Carnivora > Ailuridae > Ailurus > Ailurus styani. Next base: position 1,613,635 of record LNAC01000182.1, read on the forward strand.
AGAACGTCTCCGCAATTGTTCAGTGCTTCAGAACTGAGATGAATCCTAACTGTCTGGGGGTCTCAGAAAGAGTATTTCACACAAACCCAGATAGTTGCATAGGAATTAGACACTGCTCCTAGTGACAGGTAGAGTCTCAGAATTAGCTTCAATCTATTAGAAAATCTATCCCAGAAAGACTCCAAGGAGCCTGCCCTTGTCTAACTTGATTATACCAGCCTCTTTCTCTGATGGGTAATCAGCTTTTAAATTCAGTTCAAAACAGAAATGAATTAGAGACAAGGTTCTAATCGCAGACAAGTGAGCTAGCTCTCTATATCATGGATCGTGTACCTACAGAACAAGTGCATTTTGACCCGTCGAGATTGGTATATCACAGAGAAGAAAATATGATCACCTTTATTTAGTAAATGCTACATTTATCTTCGTAGCCAGAAGAGAAATTGGCCCATGTGAATCAAGGCTGGACAGCAGGATGTGAGTAGAGTGAATTCTGTTTTTATAAAAACAGGAGGGAGGTTTTCCCTTCTCTCTTATTCCATGTCATGCCCTCCAACTGTTCTCCATGATACAAAAACACCAGCAGAGAAGAACACTATTCAAAATAATGTGGTATTTAAACTCTTGAAATTGGGAGGAAGATCCTGGCAGATGTTTTGATCCTGGGGAATGTAACGTTTATAAAGGGACGGTTCATCGTGTGATGCTCACATCTGGAATTGGGACTGCTATGAAAACCAACCTCGGTGACTGATTTAATTACAAAGCAGCCTGCCACAACTTCAGATCTCTACTTTTCAAAGCCCAGATGGACATTTAGAGATCATTTTCCTCCTCTCATTCTCTAGAGCTTCCAGATGAAGTGTCTGCCTCGTGCAATTACGGAGGACCCTCTCCTCTACACATCACACACAGGGGCCCGCCCTGCTGACCAGGCTCCCAGCTGACTGAATGACGGCTCCATGTTCCCAGAAGAAACAGGGAAAGGACCAAACACTGCCTGTCACAATTAAGCTGGCCCAGCTGTCATCCTAACTTTTGGCGGAGGGCCTCTTCCCTGTCTTTGCACAGCCTCTCTAATCTAGAGAAAAAAAAAAGTTCAAGGGAAATACCTTGAAGATTATCTTTCAGGAAAAGACAAAGTACAGGTTTTCTTTGTGCAGAACAAATTATTAGACATTCTGAAAATATCCTACGTTACATGAGTCGATAATGTGTTGCTTCCCTTTAGTTAAAAAGGAAGTCAATGTTAAAAAGGGCAAAAGGAAGTCAAATCTGGGTCAAAGAAACATATTCTACAGGACACCTTCTGGTGTTCGGCAGACTCATTAAGTCAGATGTGTAATTCCACCAAAGCCACCGTGATCCTCATTAAGCATCACCAGCCCAGTGTGTCAGGAGCTGGGGACAATGCATTGCTCATCAGAAGGAGCTGTGTGTAGATTCAGATCTACCACTTCCAACCTCACAGACGTGTGCATGTACTTAACTTCCCAGGCCTTGACTTTCTCCTGTGAGCAAATGGGAATAATACCATCCTGACAGTCAAATGCAGGGATTAGATAAAGTAATGCAGGTAGCCCCAGACACAGGACCTGGTACAATGCAGGTGTTCAAGAGAGCTATGTCTTCTAGTACTTTCAGAGTAAAATGAGAAGGAAAAGATATTAGAAAAATAGCTGAGTTTTGGTCCGTGAATATTTTAGGCTTTATATATATTTGGTAACTTCAGTCACTTTATTAAGCAATCAAGACTTATCTAGGAATCACAGAGCACAAGACGGACAGCTTGTGTTTGCACGGATTCTATCCATGTTTATTCTGGCTCCCGACAGGGGTGCAGAGGGACCATGACAGCCTCTCATGATTCAAACTCAACAGTTGTGGCAATGAATTCCCAGTTGTGAACATGAATTCCCATATTCCCTATGATAAATACCTAATCACACATTGATCCAAGACTTTATGAAATCTTTTTGAGCATAAACAAACTTTTAAGGTCATAGATTTTATACAACTTTAAAGACATACTTCCTTTGGCTTTTACTAAATTTGCTTTTTTCAGATTTTAAGGGCAGAATCAACTACCTCACTCCTCCACCCCAACTTGAGTAAATATTTAGACTAACGCTAGTATTTTCAGATTTTGTTAAGATGAACAAATGAGTAATTAACTAAATAAGTTATGTATTTCCCCTGTGTCAAAAGTCTTATCCTTTATATTACAGGGACAGGAAAGTGAAAGGATTTCGATCTAAAGTGGAATTGGAGGACATGAAATGGAAAAAAATCTCCCGCATGGATCTTCAGAAGAATGCAACTCAAGAACTAAGACACCAAATGCCCATAAATGCCTGATTTCTAGAAGACAGAGACTTCTCTCCTGACCAATGCACATCCACCGAGAATCTCTCCCCATCCTCAAGCCAATGAACTTACTACTTGGATTATGGTTGGACTTCTCTGTCATTGTGTTCCTGGCCCATAAATACTGCCTGCCCCAAGCCCTCAAGAGTCATCTGTGGTTGGCTCCAGCATGCATTTTCCAAATTGCAATTCCTCTGCTATTCCTGAATATACACCATTTCTGACAATTTGCGCTTGCCTCAATCTACCTCTTTACTTAGGCTGACAGGAACTTTCAGAGAGTGATTTTACAAATGGAGAGCAGTACCTGAGAGATCTTGAGTCTTGCCCAAGGTCACATAGCCAATCACAGCAGAACTTCTAGCTTTTGTTTTTACAGTCTGGAATCTTCTAGCTGTTTTAGTCTAAACCCACGGATGGTTCCTTTTCCCCTTGATCATTTTAGTTGATAGCAGTCATCTGACCTATGTGCTAGGGATTGGTAGACTCTGTTCTCCTGACTTCGGGCAACCACGGCGTTACGTGGCTTTGGATAGGTCGCCTAGGAAATGCAGAACTTGCTAAAGAAGTTCTTGCACAATCAGATTAAAAAATAAATGGTATCATTGACTGTTTATGATCATAAAGATAACAAATACTTATGCAGAAAATCTGAGCGAAAGAGAAAAACATAAAGAAGAAAGCATCACCCAGTGGTCTCCAACTAAGAGAGCAGCACAATGCATACTTTGGTTAATGTCATTTTGGATTGCTATGCAGACACACACATATACACCTCACCCATGTTATTTAATCACTTGCTTATATCAACAATTTAATGAGAGTTTTCCATTTAATAAAAATTATAATAACTAGGACTTGGTAAGCTCTTCCTGTGTAAAATCTAATTTAATGCTCAAAATAACTTTTACAGATGTGAATCACAGATAAGCTATTTGCTCAATGGCACAAGGTTGTTACTGTTTAGGACTGAAATAGAACAAGATTTCAATACAGGCAATTCTGACTTATGATACTCCCTTATAATGGCTACACTGGACTATCCATGGTTATTTTAAATTAATACTGATGGGTATGGGTACTTAGTATGCAATATTTCTGATGCTTTTATAACCTTTTTGAAGATCATCAAGTATAACTTTGTGTATTTGATCAATTTCCTTGGATAGATTTTCAAATATACAATTTCTGTGTTAAATGGTACACATCTTCAATTTTGATATATATTGGCAGGTTGAATACTATAGTTTTATGGAATATAATATAATATAATATAATATAATATAATATAATATGATATATCCTTAACAACAATGAGTGCTGTCAATATTACGATGAGCAGAGATTTACTTCATTAACACAAACTCTCTCCTTTGGCTTTGTAGCTCAGAATTTAAAACATACATTTTGCTATGGGTTATAGACCCATTCTCTAAAATTTAATACATGCTTATTAAGTGATTTTAATGATAGGCCCTATAAGGAAACAAGGATGCGTGCTTCATAAATCTCATAATTTAATTCCTGAAAAATCACCATCTTTGGCCAAGAGTAAGGATCATCTTATCACACTGCTGGTAAAAATAGTAATATTCTATGTAGAAATGTCACAAGAGATGAAGAATCTTTATATGTTCATATTCTATCACTCAGTAATTTCACTAGAAGTCAATCTTAGGGAAATGACAAGAGCTGTGGTCCCGAAATGTTTGTTTATGAAAATAAAACAGAAAACTTAAATTTGTAAGAGACACTGATCACTGACTACAGTATATTCACTAAATGCACTATTATTTAGCCATTTAAAACCTTTGGAATTGTGCAGATTAGTTTAGTCATGTGCCCAAATATTCTCTATGTTTTCACAAAACTGCAGTGTTGATATGCAATAATTTCAATTAGTACAAACATGTGCTGTTTGTATAAAACAAAAAGGATGCCCAACATGTTAATAGAGGATATTAAATATCTTTTGTTTTCTCCCTCTGACTTCTATGATTCATTCCCCCCCGAAATGTGCTACAGTCAGTTGCATTTGTTTCTGTAAAAGCAAACAAATAAAAAACCTTCTTCAAAATTTACCTTTGTCCTATCATTAATTCATACCTCAGAATCTCAGAGACCCCACTTAATCCTCCCTCACTGTCAGCCTTTATAAACCACTTATATGACTTACACCTTCTCGAAAATCCTTCCTGACTTGTGCCTTGAATCATCAAGATTTCTTCCGAGGACCAGTAGGAAAATTTCTTACTTGCCCCTCCTTCCTAGTTTCAGTCCACCCGGCACCTTTTCCTCTGGGGAAGGATTATCCCCTTACTCCACATAATCCCGAAGAACTTTTAATCAGGTGAGCCCGTCTGCCATGACACAGAATTTCCCATCCCTTGGACCTAGTGATTTGCCCAGGGAGAGGCACGTGGACCCATCAGAGATAGGCCCTTCGGAGCCCTTCAGGGTCACGTGCTCTGAGTCCCAGGAAGGGGTGCCAGGAATAAGCTTGCCAAAGGAAAGCAGCATGAAGCCAAGAAAGGCAAGTAGAGCTGAGAGGAGAGAGAGAAAAGTGTTCCAGATGACGGCTTTCGAATCCTCAGGTCCACCTATGCCTGAAGCTCGTGCTCATCTAAAGACTTAAATACAGGGGCCTCCAAGTTGCTTTTTCCCTTTAAGCAGGTTTGAATGTCATTCAGTTACTTATCACCAAGAATACTAACAAAAGATCCAACCAAGTGGTGGTGCCTTTAAAATCCTAAATGCACATGTTCAGAAAAGAACAATTCTAACTCATATTCAGTAAGTGTCTCACGTGACCTTCTACCTTGCAGCGACTTAGACTCTATTTTATGTATCCTTACTTTTGAAAAATGTTTTAATGTACAACTTAACCCATATCTCTATTAAACATCACTGGGTTCAATGCTCCAGCGAATTTTTTCTTAGCCTGTTGTGAAGGTCATTTACATTTATATCTCCATCCTTCCCACACACCTTGATTCAATCTGCAAAATTAATGAGAATGTTTTTTATCATGTAAATCATTTCATGTGATTACTGCTCTTGAATGGAAAAGGACTCCGCACGGGTACCTGCTATGTGAATGGCAACCTCTTAAGCTCCATTCTGTGTATTCTTCCATTCTGGGAATGCATCTGGCCAGTGGAGGGCCCACAAGCAAGATAAGCTTTATCTCAGAATGGGCAGGGTGGGTCACCAAGTAATTAATTGCTCTCAAGGAAATCTCCTTAAAGCTACTGTAGATTTCAAGTTGTCCCCAGACCAATTAGAAAAGGGACATAATACAGTAATTAAATTGTCAATCACAAAGGACATAAATTTGTATGGAGATTCAATTTTGCAAAAGAACTTGGAGCACCTTTAAGTAGAGTCAATAAAACTTGGAACCCTGAAAAGTCTGTGGTTTCAAATAGAGAACAGAAACAAAGAGAAAAGGAGACCGAGGAGCTGTCAATGTGATGTAATTGAGAAGGAAAAGGACAGATGGATGAGGTTTTTAGAAAAATGACCCAAAAGGAAGAGCAAGGAGGACATGATGAGAAGGGGGGAGGGTAGATTCCCAGATGTGCTAATCAAGGTGTAAAACCCATCTCAGAGAAACTGAGGGAGGTTATGCATTTCTGGCACAGACCAGAGGTTTGTCAGTGAAATACTGTGGACAGAATCCATAGGATGCTACCGGAATCAAGGTTCAGCTCTTAGTAAACAGGACACTTACAACCAAAGTCAAAAGTGATCCTGTTACGGAATGTACAAGAACTGGTTCTCCACAGCTCTACTTACATCCCTGTATATGATCGGCTAGGGCTCGGCATCAGAGTTAAGGTGAACTGGTAAAAACAAAACAAAATAAAACAAAACACACACACACACAGTGGGAGGAGAATACAATAGTGTGGGCTTAGAAACATCTCATTATTACACTGTGTTATTTTCACGGTATATTGCAAAATTGTGCACTTGGGACACATCTGTTCTACAAATCGCTTATAAAACTGAGACTCTACCACTCTTAATAAAATATATCTATTTTGAGGCAGACTTGGGTTGGCGGGTTGGGGGGCTACCACAGCAGAGATGGTCAAGAAACAAGTGGTCCCAACTGGTATCTGAGGAGAACACCTGCCTCCATTCTCTCCTCTGTGATGAGCGAGGTTTCCCAGAAGAAGTGACGTTAGGTAAGCAGGAATCCCTTATGTGTGGAGAAGGTATTAGAACTGGGAATGAGATGAGGTTTTGTACTATGACACAGGAAAAAGGGAGAAGGGTGGCAGGCTGGGAAGGTTTCCTTTTTTATGACCTGTAAATATCCCTCCCTTGTCTTGCAGAAGGTGTGTGAGATCAGGTTGCCCAACTGTGCTGCACCTGTGTGACCCATTTGTTCCTTTATGAAATAGTTATTGACAACCTGTAATCTAAGAGGCACAAGAAATAAAAAGTTGGGTTTTGCTGCTTGATTATTCTGTGTTCAAGTCTAGCGTTGGGTTCATAAGTGGTAAATTTGGTAGCATTCATGCAGTAGATCAAACACAGAGTGGGGGCCAGAGAATTTTTCTTAACAATTTCAGACCATCTTCTGCTCTTCCCAAATTCCAATCGCTGTCATGACTGAAGATAAGTAGGAGTTTGTTATCCTCTCACAGAAAGACCACGTAAAAGGGAGATGTGCCCCTGATCGATGTCACTACACATTTAAACTCATACGTTCGATCCTGGGTGCTTCTATTCTCCATCCCCAGAGAACAGGGGCAACGTCTTTATTATCCTTTTCTTTGTATAAAACAATTTATATCGATGATCCCCCATGAAAGAGAAGTCCTTTGAGTAATATACCATTCTTACCTGCACATCTATAATTATTGATTTTAAAGATTTCTGCACATAACCATAAAACAGATATATCTGAAGATGGGAAATGATTTTAACAATTCCAGTTCAGTAGAAAGGAACAGCTGTGCTGATGAATACTCTTTAATTTATTCCTTGCATGTCCTTGACCTACTTTACATTAAAGATGCCCTCCACCTATGCATGAGAGCACTAACCTCACTAGTGTTAGCATGTTTGAAAAAAGCTTTCTTTTTTCTTTTTACCCAGTTGCCCTGACTTCATCATAGTCATGCTTCTCCATTAGTTATAAAGAAATACACTCTGGATATTTGAAATTAAGACCTGAGCGGAAACCACTTTACATTTTCATGTTCAGACATCTTGTAATTGGAATAAAGCAACACACACCATGGAATTTCAACAAAGGGGAATTCAATCTTCTGTTAAAAATGTTCCTGATTGGGGTCTGTTGATGGGTGACAGTGGCTTGTGGGCTGGAGTTTTCTCTTTGAACATATTCAAAATCATGTCTGATCAATGCACTGATAGTGAAGTTCACATTTTAACATCGGCATTCTTTGAAATTATGCTACATAATTGAACTGGAGATGAAGATTGCCTTCTCTGAAATGGCAAGAATATATCAGGTTCTGCTTTTAGCTGGGAGCTAATGATGAACATCGCAGCACCTTACCTTTGTCAAACTCTTTTATGTCTCACAACAGCTCTGTAAGCACCATTAGGCTTCATTTGATTCAGTCAGAGAGAGGCAGAGTGACTTGAGCAATTGATTTACTTCAACTGCAGGTTCACTGCAGAAGGAAAATTAGAACCCGGATATCCCAATTCTCAGTCCAGGATCTTTGAACGAGAGCACCCGCACAATGCTCCTTGTCCCCCCTTTCAGAAATGTTTTTCTGTTAATTCATAAAGGACCCAGTTCATCTGAAGACTTGAGCTAGGTGCACCTCTAGCAGCAAATGGTTACAGATCTTTTATTTTTCTGACTTTCTTGTTAGAGGACAAGTTTTCTCAGGAAAGGGACTAAACACTTCTTGTCCTCTGACATCTTCAACAGTTAGCTCAGTCTCGCATAGCATGAAGGACAGCACTGTGTATTTTTAAAAATGAGCTGCTGGTATATAACGCAGGATGATGTTATTATCTCTGGAAGTTTGGGCCATGTTTCTGTATCAACAAATAGATAGCTGATAGCTAATCAATTGAAAAGTTGGTACTTAATAATCATATCAAGGAATCCTACTTAGTGCATTCATTTTTAAAAATGTGTTTAGTTTGTAAAAAGGGGAGAGGGCAGGGATCTCACCTCTTTTAGAATATTGTTCATCTACCTAAAATTTTCCCATCCTCACTGAAGCTCTGGCAACGTCGTCCAGCCTCAGTGATATCAACCTAATCGTCAATACTGCTGCTGTGTGAAGAATTTTAACTCTGTGCTAAGCTTTTTACAGGCACTATCTTAATTAATGTTGACAACCGTCTTTTGAGTTGGGCACTAATACTATCTCCTTTTACAAAGAAAATGAGAGGTAGAGGGATTCCGGAACTTGGCCAAAGTCACACAGCTATTACAAGGCAGGCCCGGGCACTGGGGGCAGATCTTTCAGACTCCGTGGTCCTAACCAGTAAGTCTGCTCAGTAGCAGCCACCACCATGGTAAAGGCAGGAGGAGAGAGTGGGGGCACCCCAGGGGCTGGTGGAGAAGGCATGGATGTGGATAAACTCAGTACTGAAGAAAGGCCAGGCACTGAAAAGCACCGTGGTAGCATAAAAGAGGTCAGGAAGGAGGGATGGGCGTCAGGCGAAGGGTGAGAGCCTGAGCCAAAGCGGCAGGAAAAGGAGCAGAAGCTGAACAACTGAAGCCTGGTGACTGGGGTGACTGTGGGGTAAGAGAATGCACAGCCAAATGACCCAGAGCTTTAGAGCTTTGGCGCCTGAGGAGAAAAGTGATTCCCATAACTGAGAGGAGAAGGCATGAGTCTGGGAGAGGAGGGAACAAAAAGCAAGTTTTGGGACATTCAGCCTCATAGCCTTGCCTCATTCCTTCCCAGCAGCTTGAGATTTTTTATGACTCTGGGCAGCTGATCCAAGTTGAGCTCCTCTGTAACTTGGGGACCTCTATTCTACTCAGTGATAATCTAATGAACTAGTAATCCCTACCAGCTTCCCTCTGCTGGCCCATATTCACTTTCCAGAAGACCTTTCTGATGGAGATGGTTTTCTCCAAAAAGAGTAATGAACACAGAGAGATCTCAACCAGGTCACAGAAGACCTACTAGGGGCTGGCCGGTCCTCGGGCCACTCACGTAGTACAGCAGCTGACTACAGTACTGGCTCTGACCTCAATGTGTGTTAAAAAATACATGAGGTGGAGAGCACATTAAGTTTGTAATTTTTTTTAGTAAATTCTGATGAAAAATTTTATTACAGAAACATCTGACAGGCAGCAGAGACTTTCAATGTGCAGTGAAAATGGAATTCTCAAAGGAACACATACTGTCCAAGTCTTCTTCCCAATTTTCAGCTTCTCAAGGCCTCTGACTCTTTGGGGACCATAGCTGGGATGATTTGCTCTGAAATAAACCCATGAAATTCACTAGTGTATTAAAGCCTATTAGAGCGGCTTTCTCTTCTCTCACTCTGTCTTTGAGAAAGCTGTGCATTTGTTTTATATAAATATACTCTGTTTCTGAGAATGAGCAAAAGCACAGACAAGGACTACTTTAAAATATATTTTCAGAGATAGCGAGAAAAGTTACATGGAATTCTTAACTTGTGTATTCAAGTCGAATACCCAGAATCCCGCTCTACTTGAGCAAAGTCTTATTCAAAGCCCAAATCTTGTTTCAAAATAGGATGTACATTCTGGGAATTTACAGTTACGTTAAAGAGAAGAGCACTGGAGAGAAAAGGAAAGAAAGAAATGCCTCCTTTGGTACATATGCAGACAACATATGCTCTGATACTTGCCGCATCCTGTGCAAACACTGCAGACAGATTCCAAATGAGCAAGAGAGAAGGAGTCAAGAATTAACAAGAAGCTAGGAGACTCTATGGTGAATCATTATTCAAAGAGCAAACGTACTTGACTATTAAAATAATGACAAGATGTTTCAAAGAAAGGGAACCGTAGGCCAGTTTTTTCATTTGAGTGTTTTCAAACACCTACTATGAGCTGGTACAGTGATAAGTATCTTGGATGATGTAGAGATAAAACTCATACTGTTTTGCCTTCAAGATAGTATAATATGAAACAGAGTAGGGTAAGTACCATAGGGAGGGAGATTTAAGCAAAGTGCTATGATGAGCACAAAAGGGTGAAGAGATTAATTTAGATTAACATCAATTAGCTCTAATAATACAAGACTGTTTGGGGGGTAACTTTATCATAAAACTGCACATTCACTTGAAAGAGTCTAACACTTGGCCATTAGGAGCTCACCTTTGGTATTATGCCAATCCCATAATTTTATATTATTGTGACAGTGTATAGCTTAATATGGAAGCAGGCCTAAACCATAAATTAAGAGTTTCATGAAGAAAAGATTATATAATAATTTCTGGTTAAAACTCTTGTTTCAACAGATTGAGCAAGTTTCAAATATTCTATTTCTATGTCACAGAAAATTATTTGTTCCTCATGTCAGGATAGAAGATGACTCTTAATTTAGCATCCCTTCCAGATTTCACTTAAACAAAAGGGAAAATCACAGATTAAACTGCAACCCAGGGCGCCTGGGTGGCTCAGTGGGTTAAAGCCTCTGCCTTCGGCTCAGGTCGTGATCTCAGGGTCCTGGGATCGAGGGCCGCCATCGGGCTCTCTGCTCCGCAGGGAGCCTGCTTCCTCCTCTCTCTGCTTGCCTCTCTGCCTACTTGTAATCTCTCTCTCTGTCAAATAAATAAATAAAATCTTTAAAAAAAAAAAAAAACTGCAACCCAGCAACAAACGGCCTCACGAAAGTACCTGTTATATTTGCCATTATATTGCTGATGACATTGGCCTTAGTGGTCAGGCAGGTTTTGTGAAGCCAGTGCCTGAAATGACACCTGGATTCCTTATCTGGGCATGAAGGACGGCTTGAGGTCCAGCACAGCAGATATTGCCATGGTCAAAGTTGTGAAGACCCAGCTTCCTTCACACCCCTTCTAACCAGGTGTGAAAATCTCAACTCATCTGTCTTAGTCAGTTTGGGCTTCTGTATCATAATACCACAGGGTTCTCACAGTTCTGGAGGATGAAAGTCCAAGACCAAGGTACTGGCAGCTTCAGTGTCCAGCATCCTCCTAGTTCACAGACAGCTCTTTCCTGCTGTGGCCTCACATGGCAGAAAGGGTTAGGGAGCTCCTGGAGCCTGTTTTAGAAGGCCACTAATCCCATTCACAAGTGCTCCACCCTTACGATATATTTGCCTCCAAAGACCCACCTCCAAATACACACTCGGACTACATTTCAATGTACAAGATTTTGGGAGACACAGACATTCAGTCGACAGCACCTTGGAGCACTTTCAATGACTATCACCAATGGTACGCTCTAGAATGTCCTTTGCCTACTGGAGCTTCCAAGGATCAGACGTACCTAGAAGCTGACATCTTCCTCATAGCTTGGTAATCAGTGACTGTTGGGTGTGGGAGAATGATAGGCAAGCTCCATCATCTCTGGTTGAAAAGATTCTAACTCACTCCAGAAGTCTCCTGTGGGATTGGCTAAGGTCTACCCATTGATCTCAAAGACTTTTGACCAAGATCTCCTCTTTGCTTATTTTCTGCCTCTTTCTGGTTCTGCTTCCCTGTAACCTTATACCCTTAATAAATCTACTGCCCACAAATCTTCATCTCAGGATTTACTTCTGGGGAATCTCACTTAATAAAACAAAAACAGTTTCATTATTTAATAATATATTGACATTTTACTTCCAAAAATAACTTCGGGGAATTACTTATGATATTTTCCCCTAAATTCATGTCTACACAAGCAGTGAACTACAAGTTTCTATTCACAAGGCCCATTATCCATAATAGCCCAGAAAGGGAAACAACCTTACTGTCCACTGATGGGTGAATGGATAAGGAAGATGAATATACATAACGGAGTATTAATCAGCCATAAGGAAGAAAGAAATCCTGGCATTTGCAACAACACGGATGAACTTTGAGGGCACTATGCTAAATGAAATAATTCAAATAGAGAAAGACCAATACTGTATGATCTCACTTATATGTGGAATCTAAAAATGTCTACTCCCAGAAACAGAATAGAACGGTGGTTGCCAGAGGCTGAAGGCAGGGCGAATGTCAAAGGCTACAAACTTTCAGTTATGAGATAAGTAGGTCCCAGGTATCTAAATGTACAGCACTGTGACTACAGTTAACAATACTGTATTGTATACTTGAAAGTTGCTATAAAATGGAGCTTTAATGTTCTCACCATGACACCACCAGCAAAATGGTAATTATATGAAGTGAAGAATGTGTAACTAACCTTATTATGGTAAACATTTCATAATATATATTTGTAGCAAATCATCACATTGTACACAAACTTACACAGTTATGTGTCAATTTTATTTCAATAAAGCTGGAAAAAATAAAAATGAAAGATAAAACCCATCTTGGACTGCCTGAAGCTTATCTTTATCAGTATAACACTTTATTCTTTACATAGAAAAGCTCACAGAATTCACTCTCTATTACCCCTTTCAGATCTCTTATAGACCTATTTAATAAAGCTATTTCTAGCAGCAAGCCTCAGTGGGTCTGTAGGTCGGGGAATGAGGTGTGACAGGGGTGAGGCACTGCCATACAAATATCTTCCTCCACTTAAACATCTCTTGTTACTATTTTCTGGTTCATTCCAAATGACAATATTAAAAATCAGTCTTGAGGCTGAAATTTAATAAAACTTTAAAAATTCTAAATTAAAAAAAAAAGCTTGCTTCTCACAACACGACCTTACAGAAATTGTGAAAACCCTTCCATATGACCAGAATAGAATCAGAACCACTTTCACCTGCAAAGCACTATCGCACATAGGAGCTAAACTAATTAATCTGCTTCTCTGACCCACGGTGGGCAGTGGAACTAAAATAAACTTGAAGTCAGCTCTCCATGGATGCCTGGGGGGAGAGAAAATGCCCACCACACCTCTCAAGCTATGTGATCTGGCGCAGGGTAGCTTGGCAGAGACACGGGTCACAGCTACCCAGGACCCCCGAGTTGTGCGGCAGAGAGAGCCATGACTATGTGAAGACTGGCCAGCCTTGGGCGACATGGAGCACTGAGCTAACACAGAGCTGTGACCTTGGAACCTGAGGCCACAGCAGCTGGATGGACGTGGCTCTAATAGTGGCCCAGCAGAGGGAGGAACTGAGATGGCTGCAAAATGCGGAGACCTCAAAGGTCTGTCCCTTCCACGTAGAGAAGCCCAGAAAAGAGTCAAGGAAGTCTGGGCTTCCCTCCCCTGGCTCTGCATGTTAGGACCTCCGCACCTGCACCATGTGTTGTGTGGGGTGCAAAGCTGTCATTGCCTACCTGCTGTCAGAATCCAAGGCTAAAAAAAAAAAATAATAATAATAATGGAAAAACTATTTCGAGGCAAAAGGTGAATAAGAATATTGAAGATTTGGAGAATGTAATTAACAGCCTTGATGTCATTTACATATATCAGGCACTGTCCCAAACCATTAGACCCACCACTCCAAAAAATCCACTAAATATTCTTATTTTAGTTTCATGGCTGATGGGACTGGGCCAGGATTTGCGATTCCTATCAAAAGAAATTCAGTTTTTATTGCACATGTTAATAACTTGTATCATATTTTTGCACTGAGCGTTTGATGAGAAAAGGGTATTAGGGAACTTGATACCTGAAGGATGGATGGAACTTGCCCCAAGGAGAAGAAAAAGGGGATATTAATGGTAACACACGTGCACGCACACACACACGAAATAAATGATAAAAAAAACACTTGGATTTCTAACAATTTGTGGTTTTCTCTTGAAGCTCCTCATTCCCCAACGTGATAGCCCCGTGAAGCCAGAAGAGGAAGTGCTCCTACACTTTTTACAAAAAAAGGCAAAGATTTAGAATGACGAAGTTACTCGCCCAAAGAACAACAGCTGCAACTGAAAAAGCAAGCCAAACTTGGGACTTGGTTGGATTTTACCAATCCTTCTTGATGCATCATATTGTTCGGTATCTTTGAACATTTGAAGTGGGGCCAACTCTTTTGAAAATGCTTTAATTCCAATGAGATCAGCTAAACTAGCACCCCTCAAATGATCTTCCACATGGATAGTGAATTACACATGATCAGATGTGATAATTCAATAGCTGAAATATTAAAGTATGTTCCAATATACTAAATGAGCTCAAACTCCATCCTCCTAGGCAGACACTAATGGTGGGATACTTATATTGATATCGATATCGATATCTATATAGATATATATCTCCTTTCCTCTTGGCTCAATGACTTTATAATCCATTGACTTCTTCAACCAATGGAGATCATCTCAAACAAATTTGGCAGAGGCACTGCAATTACAATGTAAAAGGTAAACACTAATATCTTCGCTGGTCTTTTATCTTTTCCTATAAAACCCACGCTCCATAATCATTCCAGAGTCACCCACCCAAACATAAATCTGACCGTATCATCTTCTGTGTAAGCATGCCATGGTTTTCTGTGGCTTCAGCCTGACCTGCTTCCCCCATTGCGGCCCTTGTGGCTTTCTGTGATGGGTTCTGTTTAGTCCCCAACCTCATCTTCTAAGATTCCTTGTCTCCTACAGTATGCTTAAGCAGCTCCAAATTTTTCTGTCTTCTGTTGCATTTCCTTTTTGTTTGTTTGTTTGTTCTCAAAGTAAACATCTTTTTACCTTATTCTATGTATTATTGTCAGACTCATTTCATATTGTAGTTCTTGTGGAAGACTAGCCTTATCCTGGCAAGCAGACTTAGGAGCCTCTTATGCTAATAATTATTTCCTGTCCACAACTCTGTGTTGGAACCACTCAGTTCTTTCATAGATATCTACACACACTCACACAATTACCCACACACACACCCCCACACACTTTTTTATATATACTTTTTTCTCTTACTAGAGTGGGAGGCCTTTTGCACCAGAGATTTGATACAATGATTGATTCATCATCTTTGGATTTCCAGCATCTAGCTTAAAGCTAGACACATAGAAAGTGATCAATAAATATATAGATAACTGAAGCGAGATAAGATTAAATTACCTCCTTTAAACAATTTTGTCCTATTTTTTTCTTTCATCTTCGGTTCTATTAAATTTGATCTCCCTTTTTTTTTTTGGTATTATTTTCTTTTCTTTTTTTTTTTTTTAAGATTTTTTTTATTTATTTATTTGACACAGAGAGAGAGATTACAAGTAGGCAGAGAGACAGGCAGAGAGACAGGGAGAGGGGGAAGCAGGCTCCCTGCTGAGCAGAGAGCCCGATGCGGGCCTCGATCCCAGGACGCTGAGATCATGACCTGAGCCGAAAGCAGAGGCTTTAACCCACTGAGCCACCCAGGCGCCCTGGTATTATTTTCTCTTTAACCTTTCCCTCTCATCCAATTTTCTGCTGATTCTCTAAAGTTTTGGCATAAAACCAGAATACAGTAACAGTTCTGAGCAGGATCATTCATTTTTCCTTAGCTCTAGGCCCATAAAATCGGTTGCCATAAAACATCAAAAGAACCCACTGTGTTTCCTTAGAGGTTCATGGGCCAATAAGCCCAATCTGTTTTCTTCTCCAGAAGTCTTAATGTAATGAAACTTGCAGAAGGGAAGTGGTTGGGTATTACAGCATACATTGTGCACTGAGCTCCCCGATCCTTCCTTCCTTTGTCCTTATCAATCACGCAATAAAGGGGCTACCAGAAACATGAGGAAAGTGGTCATTGGCCTCACTAATTTCCAAATGGCAGAATCCTTCAAGGTGAGTTACAGCATCATTTTGGGCTCACTATTATGTCCATTTTATATTTATGGGAACTAAGTGATTTGTGCACAGTTTTAATCAAAAAGGGGGGAACAAATCTCAGTTTATCTTTTCATAACTTTAAGAATTCAGGTCGAAGATCCTCTTTCTCCAAACGGATACACCAAACACATTTCCTTGCACGTCGTCAGTGATCGTTACCTGACTACATTTATATTTGGCTTCCCCTGAGAAAAAGAATGAGTGCTATTAACTATTATAACTGTCAAAAACTTCAAGTGAAAACTTTTTTTTTTACAAAGAACAGAAAGAACTGATCACTTACATACATATAAAACTAGGATTACCCATTCTCATCTGAAAAAGCATGAATTACAGTTCACTCACTGGACTGGGTAGCATATGGCCCTAATGGAATAAAGGACATGGATGGTACATCTAAAACAGCCTGCTGCTTTATAAGGGAATATCACCTGTGGTGTGATCTGGACCATGAGCTGCAGCAAAACACATAACAGAATGCATGCTGATGACCACAGGGGTGGTCAGTGAGATGTTCTTCTCACTGGATCAATCTAATCTATCACTACTATCAGAAGAAGTCATTTCAGACAGACCTTCTCTGCTTCCTGCCCAAGTCCCCCTGTAACCCCATTGTGAGATGTCAGAAATAATGCTGGATTATCTGGTAGGGTAAGACAAAGCCGGTGCAGTGTAGTGGAAAGAACGTGGGCTTCGGGGATAGACTTGTTTCCAGCCCCAGCCATGCTGCAGCTTAGTGATAAGAATCTGGGCAAGTCACTTAAAGTCTATAATCTGCTTCCTCGCCTGTAAAATAAGTGTCATAATTCTTACGTCAGTGTTCTGGAGAATGCTGCTAAATAAGATGGAGCTTATAAGGTACCCAGCACAGACCTACCACATAAAATTCTCAGCAAATGCTTTTTTTCCCTCACTCATGGAAAGCAGAAATAATAACATAATTAAATGTGATGAATCGGAATAATCAGATAAAAATCATACAACTGATGACTAACTCATTAATGACTGGAATTAATATAGCCAGTGCAAGGTTAATCGTATGTGGAGAGGAAGCAGGATAGAGGGTCTCTCTGCTTGGACCTGCAATTTAGGTCTCATATTTTACTCTGAGGAAGGTAGTTTTTTGAATTGTTTGATTCAAATACAGATCAGCAACTCATATTTACGTACTACCAACTAGGTGCCCGGTGTACGATAGTAGGAAGTTGGAGAAGGAAGAATGGAGTTCCCACTGACACTCGTTGAGTTCAGTCTACCAGGGATTGGGTGGGTTGGGGAGGTACTCAGGACATTACCTCTCTTCTGCTGTCCCCTCTTTCAAGGAAAATGTCCCCTGGGAGAGAGATGTTAAGCTTTCATCAATCAGAAACAATGTCCTCATAAACTGGAAAAGACTAAAAGCCATATGCTCTAAGTCCCCCTTTGAAAGAGAGCGGAAGAGAGGCCTTGAGCAGATATACAATTTTCTCACATTCATTACATAGGTTTTTGGCAGAAAGAGGATAGAAATGTAGGAATGCTCATATCTAGTCATGTGTTGGGTCTACACATTCAGGATGCCTGCTTGGTAGAAACCTATGAACTAACCTGAAAAATAATTCAAAATACATGCCCTACTCAGGGTGACTCTTATCCAGAGGGCATGAAGACCATTCACGTAGGACATTCTGGTGGAGAACCAGCTTTCCTTCTTCCTTGTTCTATCTGCAGAGTCCAAGTCACAGCTGAAGTTGGACTTCAAGAGAAAAAGAGAGGGAAGAGGCCCCTGATCTCCCACTGAGCTTTCAACCAGTTGTGACATATTCCGCTTTGCTTCCTGCCCAAGACAGAACTTTCATATAAAAAGGCAGGAAACCATTCTGATCATCAACAATTTCTGAAGCACAGGACAGCAGCATTATGGCAAGACCTGCATTTACAACATCGATGCTTTCTACCTTTGATTCCTCGGAGGCAAATAGCATTAATTCTAAGTATACATGGTTAGACTTTAATAGTTTCTTTGGTTTAGATTTTACTGCAATCCCTGTACATCCTTGTGTGAAAATCATGCTAAATAATGAGTTTAAAAGTTCACAATGACCCCCCCTTTTTTTTAACCATGGAAAAGATAATGACTCTTCAAAGGTTACATATTTTGTAATAGGCTCACCTCTAAACTTCTACTGTGGAGCCAGAGATGAGGGGATGATGTGAGTGTCTTCTCTCCTCCCTGGACTTCCTTAGACTATCATCTCTGCAGGGATGACAACCCAACATCTTGTTTTCTGTTTCTTCTCTGCTTTTTTGAGAAGATGGAAGATAAAACAGAGTGGCAATCTTGAGACTTAATTCGCCCTGGTTTGAGGAGTTTAGGGTAAATGTGTTGTGCCTGTGGCATGCGGAGAAAATGGTTACTAGAAAAAGCATTTAGTTATGACTTCTAAGTCATCTAATTATGTTCGTTTCTGACACGCAACCTTTTCAACAACTTTGCAACAGTGGCATGTAGTTAGACAGTTTTCTGTTTATTCCACCTTTCTCCTTGCAATACTGTTTTGAAGGTGTGTTATCCTAAAAAGGTAAACAAGGACTATACTTGTGAACCCTAGCTTCTGAACTATAATGTGGGAACTAAAAATTACATTCAGTACATTTATCCAGAAGGATTAGGAATTAATGTCATGGTCTGATTAGTACATACATTATGCACGGATCACAGGGGATTCCTCTGGTGACTTCTACGAAACAAGTTCTTTGGAGAGAGGGTTTAACCGAGGTCAGCACATCATTAGGGACTGAATCTAGCTGTCCCTTAAGGAGGTGGGGGTGGATTGGTTTGTAACGCAAGGACAGTGAGACTGAAAAACAGTCTTCGGGTGTGAGGCTTGAGAACTTCTTCCTCTTATAACCAGAGGATCATACCACCTACCCGAATTTACTAGATCATCCTCTGATACTCAACCCATTTCATTCATGTTCAGAGGTCTTATGATGCCTGCAAGATTCCACAGAAACTTTGAAGAAAGAGCCAGAATGACTTTATAAATACCAGATTGGTGTGTTCAGCCTTTGAACTAGTGCCTACAGGTATTTTTAAAACACACTGGTCATGCAATTTAACATTGAATTGAAGTTTGAGTTTTGGGAGGCCTTCTCTTAAAATTTCTGAATGCTATGAAGTAGTTGAATTGTAGGGCTCTGGTATATATGGAAAATGTTAGAGCTCCATTTTTGTCTTCTTCTTTTTTTAGTTGAGTATAGTTGACACATGATGTTACGTTGGTTTCAGGTGGACAACACAGTGACTCAGACCTTGAAATGCATCAGGATGACTGCAAAGACATGCAGGGACGAGACAGAGTAAATGAAATGAGAAAAATGCCTGGCGCAGACCAGAGAGAGAACACTGAAGCCGTTCCTAGAAGTTGCAAAAACACTTGAAAACGTAGAAAGACAAGACATGAGCACTGGAGACTGAATGAGGTGAAATGAAACGGCCCCAAACGCTTCCAGATACTATATGAGAAAGACGGTTGCCGGTAGCAACAGTGACAGATGCAGACTGCGCCTTTTTCATGTGAAGTCGAAGTACAATTTTGAAACTACATTTCCAAAGGAAAATATAAAGTCTGCCATTCTGGGGTGAGAAAGCCTTTCAGTTTGCAAAGAGCTCACACCTCCTTCTTTACCAACGTCCCAGGAAAGATGAACTGAATGGCAGTGAATGTCAATGGCGTGAGCAGAGCAGTACTTCTCCAGGTCTTATTTCCATTTTTATTAAATTTCTTCCTTGCCCCAAACCTTTGAATTTCTTTAGGCCTGTCCTTATTTCATTTCGGTCCCCAGGACTGTGAATCAACGCTAATTTGGCGGTCCGGGTGCTATTACACACGCTGTTTTTCATCTCCCTTTGTGTGTTTTCTGACTTTAATATTCTGAAATATCTGTGCATAGGAGTTGCATCTCATTGACCAGATTTACTTTAAAAGATCTTTGATTTAAGTAAAAGCACAAGAAAAAAAAAATCCATGGCACAGAGGAGAGAGGATGACATCTCGCGTCAGTCACTTATGGACTGTGGAAAGTTTGAGAAGTAACTTCATTTCTCAAACCCTGTGTTTCCTTATCTGCAAAATGAAGGTGTTAGCTGATAATCTCAAAGGTCCCTCCAGAGCTAACAATCTTATTTTTTGAGATAATAATCCACATCAGTCAGTCAGTGTGATGTGAGTAAAGCAAAAAAGGAGAATATCCATAGCGTTATTCATAGAATGCTGGAATTTTAGACTTACAAGGGATTGTACCAGGTTTCCAGCTCTCCTCTATCTTGACATTTGAGAATACAGATGCCCAGAGAGATGAAGTGACCTGTGACACAGCTTACAGAGCAGGCATGACAGTTTAATATATTATACACGTAATTCAACGAAGCTTCTGGAAACTTCAATGGTTTAAGCAATAATGCTATTTGAGAACGCTCAATTGTATCATTCCAGGTTTGGAGGTACTAAAAGGCATAATGTTGGAATGGGGGTCTATTAATAAATATATATTTATTACTTATGAGGAACAGGCTCACATGATTATGGAGGCTGAGAAGTCCCACATTCTGTGGTCTGCCAGCTGGAGGCTCAGTTAAGCTGGTGGGGGTTTCCACTTGGAGTCCGAAGGCCTGGGAATTGGGCGAGCCAATGGTGTAAATCCCAGCCCAGGGTATGAGAAGACCAGTGTCCCAGCTGCGGCAGGAAGAGAACAGACCATCCCTTCCTCTGTTTCCATTCGTACCCTGAATGGGTTGGATGATGTCCCTTGTTCCCATTTGGGAGGGCCATCGGCTTTATGAAGTTTACCGATTGAAATGTTAATCTCATCTGAAAACATCCTCACAGACACACCCAGAAATAATGCTTAATCGGGACACACGGTCGCCCAGTCAACTTGACACATAAAATCCATCATCACATAAATGTGCTATATATAGTTTATAAATCTGGAAGACAGATTATTGAAGTGGACAAAATATAAAATAGACATCCACGGAAGAAAATATATCTTGCCCCACAGGCTCGTTGGTATAATTAGATGAAGGAACGCACAGACTGCCTAATTAGGTGATTCTCTGCAACTATGGTCAAATCCCAGAACCATCATACCTTAGCAAAGGGTTTCAAGAATTCAGGTGCTTCTCAAGGAATTATCAGCCATGTAAATGTCCTCAAAAGTAAACCAGCTTCAACAACGATACATGCAATGTCTTGCTGATGATATTTTGAGTGCTGTTATAAAAACATATTGTGGTCAATTTAAAATGTAATTAACGTAGGGTTAATTGTTATCTCAGGAATTGGAACACATTACTGACAAAATTAGAAGTATGGTGGTCTGCGAGAAATCTCCTGCCAGAGCAAAGGGATGGATCCGTACCCTTCCAGCACTGTGGAGGGGCGAGACCACGCCAGCATTGTAAGACTGGGCCCAATTCCTTAAACGGAAATAGCCAAGAGTGGGAAACAACTGATCATCAGATTGGGTAGAAAATCTCTTTAAAACACCCATCCACCTTTGTTTTCCTTCTCCTTGCACTTTGTGGCCTTTTGGTCTATAACTTCGAGATCTGCAGATCCGAAGGGCAGGCCCCATCCAGGACGAAGAGGTCTCATGTAATTTCCACAGTTCAGTAATAAACTGAAGCACGGGTAAAGAATTGCCTGTGAGTTTATAAATCAGTGTTCCAGAACTTGACTGCTCCGTGGACATCATGGGAATATGTAGATGACAGCTGTTCCAAGTAACTCTTGAACCAACGTTCCTCTCAAAACGCACTCAGCTTAATACAACGCTATGAGCCTTTATTCTAGTTAATATCTGAGTTGCATGCTTGATTTCTTACAGATGTTTTCCAGGGCAACAGAATAAGGAGGGCATAAAAATCAAAGAGAAATTGATAAATTTTTCAATATTAGAGGGAATTCCCTGAAAAAGTGGCACATAGTTCAGGTAAATGTTGATGCAACAGAAGACAGGAAGGCTCCTTCCTTCCATGACAAGTCACGGTCCCCTGGGCGCTGATGCCAGCCAGAAGGACACAGGACAGTTCTACACTGCGGAGCAAAGGAAAGCACAAAACAAATACCACAACCTCACCATTGTCTTAAAGTCAACTCCACTTAGATTAACAGACATCTTAGAGACTTTCTTTTTTCACTTGGGGATAAAGTACACAGGGTTAAGCAAGTGATTGGAAACTATAAAGCCTAGACAGATGTATCTTGATCTTGTCAACTGACTCCCAAACCAAAACCAAAACCAAAAACGCTATCATGCGGCTACTCACGCGGAGATATTTAGGCAAACCACCCCCCCAGCAAAACAAACCCCCCCCCCAAAAACCCCAGAAGCATTGCTCTTTAGGGCCAAACCAATGACAGATTAGGTATGACTGCCCACCAAACTCCCTACCGATTCTGTTCAAGAAACTATGTCTTAGATTTATTTTATTTACAAACAGCATCTAACAGAGTGCTGAGCACAGAAAAAAAATCACTGAATAAGTAATTGTTGAATTGATGTGTTAATTAATACATTCGGTAGATTTGGCAACTATTGAGATGTGCCACAATGACCAAGTCACCTCAAGCTACAGCCCCCAGGCTGTGGACCGTGGCTCAGGAGTGCCAGGGAGGCCTGAAAGCCCACATCAAACTTTGAAAAGGACAGGCTCTAAAACCTGGTGCACCCATGAATCAAAATGTCCTTCTTTGTTTAACACGATCCCACACTTCAGGGTTATTAGCTCGTTTGGTGATCCTCAACACAACGGGAAGAAAACAAATTGAAATACGATGCATGTAACATTAACCTTCCCCCGGGGTCTGCTGTTGGCTTTTGAGAAGGTATTTTTAGAATAACGTCTCTCCCATAAATACACGGTGCGTTTTCTCTTATTTTCTTATTCTTGGGATAAATTGAGAACTATTAGCACTTAGGTGACTCTAGCCTGGAAAGAACATACATACACGCCATTCGGTAGGTGGAAAACTGGATCTTGTAAAGTCTGTGTGAATCTCAGGGTGAAGTGATAACGGGTACTGAGTGTAAGAAGCAAATGCAAGAAAAAGAGAAGAACCTGAGGTAAGCTTGGGTGATAAACACAAAGAACAGAGGCGTGTCTGTTTTAATTAAAACGCACAGGATGGGTGTGTCAGGGGTGGGAACACATCACCTTCACGGGGGATGATGGGAATACAGAAAGTAGGGGATTTTCGATTACTGTGGCCGTAACCAGGACAGAGAAAATCAAACCTTGTCTGGCGAGGGAGACCAGGAGATGGGGGTGCTGGAACTACAGGGGCAGTAACGGAGCTCCGACACTGGGGAGGGCAAGCCACAGCGTGGGCGGCGGCGAGAAGGACGCTGGGGAAGGAAAACATGCTGAAGTATTTCAGTCTGGTGTTTAATATTTACATATTAACTCGCTTATTCTTGGTTCTAAATTTGAACCGAACTTTCATACTCCCTGTGATGTGATTTACGATTCCAAGCGATGGTCTCAGGCAAAGGAAAGTACGACTCTGGGCGCAACGTTTCAATCCATTCCTTGTAGTTGCCGTGCTGTCCTCTGATCACATGCACGAGCGCTAGTAGTAGGTGAATGATTTAGAGGCGGCGAGAGGTCTGTGTACAGTAGCTAGCAGATTCACCCAGAGTCTGTCAAACTGTCATGTAAAATTATAATTAATAGGAATACCAGCCAGCTTGGAATAATTTTAATTAATCTAGGGGTGGGCTTTGCTTTTAATCTGCTGAAGCAACCAGTGTTATCTGCAGTTGCGGTTACCAGAGAGAAGCAGGCTGAACAGCTGCATCAAATGTGAGAAACGAGAAAGACATTCCTTCCTGCCTTTGTTTACGGTCAGGGCTAACTCTTGGCTGGCGCATTTGCTAGTGCCCGGACACCCAGGATCTCCCCAGCAAACCACGCCACAGAAATTCCCTGTGGGCAGCAGAAAATCGAATGAAGGCAGTAACATTTGCATTTGCAAATATATAATAATAACCTCTTTAAATATCTTTTAATAAAACTTTTCCTTGAAGGCGACCTCAAAATATTAGCATCTCTTTACGTCCATTTTATTTTTTTATTTCCCTTCTAAGAAAAGCTCCATGTTAGGGGGTTTTTCATAGCATTTTCTTTGAAATTCCTTAAGGGAAGGTTATTAAAAATGTTAATGTCTCAGCGCAATAATGATATTAAAGCTCTGGAGATAGATCCACAGCACTGTTACAGCTGATTGGAAACTTACATGTGTTTACAAGCATCTATGTGTATAATTATATTATGACACTATTACACTGGGCTCCAGAGTCCTGCTCTGCAACCAAAACTTAGCATTTATATTTGTAAATGGCTATGTGATATTTTTTTAGTAATTACTTTCTGCAGGAATCTACAGTGGCTGGTCTAAATGGGTTCAGTGAGCAATGCTCATCATTCTCTATCCATTTGTATGGTGCTCACGGCAGGAAGAGTGGGAAGACGCCATTTAAATACAAGGAGACTCAGCAAAAATAGGTCTCACCAAAAATGATCACAAATCTTGCTTTTTGAACTGTGGTATCCAATTATTTAACTCTCTGAAGACTGAACTGTACTTTTTTTGGTAAGAGTTTCACTTTTTTTTTTTTTTTTTAAACACTAATACCCTGATTCTTATACCAAAACTGGAAACTTAACGTTATGGTCAGTAAACATCACAGAGAATCGTATTTCCCAATGTCACCATGTGTTACAGCACAAAGTAATTAGAAAGCTAATAATCTTCTTCAAGAGTACTTCCATTCATAAAAAGAGCCAAAGTTGTATCCATTGCCTGTGTGGTGTGTACTCATGCAAGTGCCTATGGAAAGCTGGAGTTTGGTAATGATCTGTGTTGTTTCTTACGCCACCCACGCATGAATAGTATTTGAGGCAGTTATCCCCGGCTGATACACAACTGTCCTGCTCCAGTCAAAGTAAAATAAATAAGATAATTTAATGACAATTAATCATGCTGCCATTGGTATACATTCATACACCAGGCACTGCACCAGGCGATATGGTTCCAAAGATGACCATGAATTTATCCTTGCTTTGAAGGAGCTTATTATTTAGTGAAGGGTGAACAATTAATAGGTAAACAGTTATAATACAGCATAATTGGTGTTACAGAAATGTAAATGAACTCAGAAAAAAACAAAGGGAATAACAGTATTGGTGTTACCTTTGCATTGCCTTTTATTTTTTATTTATCTTTTTAAAGGTTAATTTATTTATTTTAGAGATAGATAAGAGAGCGTGAGCAGGGGGAAGTGTAGAGGGAGAGAGAGAAGCAGACTCCATGCAGAGCGTAGACCCTGATGCGGGGCTCCATCCCAGGACCCTGAGATGATGATCTGAGCTGAAATCAAGGCAGACGCCCAACTGACTGAACCACCCAGGCACCCCTCTGCATTGCCTTATAGAAACTCTCCATAAAGATGTCTTCATTTTTATTTATTTATTGATATTACGTGACTCAAAGTCAAGTTAGAAAACACACGTGAAATTACGGGAGGGTACTGATGTAAATGGAATCATCCTGGGCTGCTTTTCTGCTCTAACTATTCACGTGGTGAGTTTAAATCTTACACTACCACACCTCGAGGGTTGTCCTGAGCTCCCCACAGGCAGGAGCAACTGTGCCCAGAGCTGTGTCACTACAGTTTTCCATGTGTAAAGACGATTACATGTCATTGAACTCCTAGCTCCCCAGCCCTTTCAGTACCAACGACAGTGGCTAAATGAAAGGCAATTGCTTTTCCTTCTTTTTCTTTGAAAATCAAAGGGCTTGTTTCACCCACATTTAGGTAAGAGTCTCCAAGAATTCTACTGATGGGATGTCAAAATATTTCATAAAAACACCAGAAGGATTCTTCCGTATTTGCTGAGTTGCAGTAACCCAGCCTCCTGACTTTATTGAAGGGAAAGGTACAAACGTAAAGTTTATTTCAACCTCGGTCCCGGACTGGCCTTCCTGCATTAATGCAGCACAGGGACTGTGTTTTGACGTCTAGGACATTATAAAATACACTGTTCGATTTTTGGTCCTAATAATATGAGACAGACACTGAGTAAAGGACAATTACAGAGCGGAAGGACGGTGCTACATCGTGCTAAACTCCCGGAGTGTCAGTCTGCCCATTCACATGAAGCGTGAGTAGGAATCAGTTGTCTTGTTAACAGTTTTAGCACAGGTTAGAGCTCACAGAAATAAAAATCCAATTCCAGCCAATTAATTTCCTAAAAATGAGCAAGAGCAATTTAAAGAACGGAAGATGGCCTTTCAGGGCTGGTGCTGGAATGGCTGGATGTCCGTAAACAAAAAAGTACATATATAAATAAACAAAGTAAACTCTGACCTCAGTGTCGTGTGTTACACAAAGATCAACTTAAAATGGACCATGCACTTAAAGGTAAAGCCTCGTGCTATAAAATTTCCAGAAAGAAACAAAAAATTTTCAGGACCTAGGACAAGGCAAAGAGTTTCTAGACTTGATGCCAAGAGCGTGGCCCATAAAAAGAAAAATTGATAAATTGGACCTCATCAAAATGAAAAGAAATTATTCTGTAAAAGACCCTGTTAAGGATAAAAAAAAATACATTATAGTCTGGGGGAAAATATTTGCCCAGTGTATATGTGCCAAAGGACTAGTGTTTAGAACATATAAATAACTCAAATCTCAGCAGTGAAAGACAAACATACAATCAGAAAATGGGCAGAAGATATGAAGAGATGTTTCACAAGAGGGGGTTTACAGGTGCCAGATAAGCACATGACAAGACGCTCAATGTCATTACTCATTACAAAAACTAATATTAAGGCCACAATAAAATATCACTGCATGCCTATCAGAATAACTAAAATAAAAAATAATGCTAACACCAAATACTGGCAAAGAGGTAGAGAAATTGGATCACTTACACACTGCTGGTGGGAATATAAAAGGCTGGAAAATAGTTTGACAGTTTCTTTTAAAATTGAAAAAAAAAAAAAAGGACTCAGAAACTGAGAGATAAATGTTCATAGCAGCTTTATTCATAATAGCCCCAAACTGGAAACTACCTAAATGTCCTTCAGTAGGTGAATATTGAAACAAAGCATAGTACATTCATCCCAAGGAGCACTACTCAGTAGTCGAAGGGAAGAACTACTCGTACACATGAGAACTTGCATAAACCTCAAAGAATCATGCCGAGTAAACAAGCCAATGTGAAAAGGACAAACACTGCGTGATTCCATAGATATGACGTTTGTGAAATAACCTCATCACAGAAATGGAGAACAGATTAGTGGCTGCAGTAGGTTAGGGATGGGCAGTATGGCTAAAAACCGGTAGCACGATGGAGTCTTGTAATATAATTAAAAATCTAGATTGTGGTGGTGGTTACACAAAGCTGCATGTGTGATACAACTGCATGGAGCTATACACAGACACACACACACACATACACACACACAGACACACACACACACACACACACACACGTAAGGACCCAGGTGGCTACTGAAATCTGAAAAAGCACTATGATTTTTACCATTGTCAAAATGAAAACAAATTCAATCCACCCCTTTAAAACCATATCTTTGCTTAGTTCACTCAAAAACCTCCAAAAGAATTACGTTCCACAATTAAATAGCCAGCATCCTAAGTGCTTTCATTATCTGTCTAGCTGGCCAAAGTCTCTTCTTCGTAGTTGCTGTTCCCTAACTCTGTCTTTTCTCCCAACCCAAATCAAATCAAACTAAACAACCAACCACACAAAAATCCTCTCTTTCTCTTCCTCCTTCCCCCATCTCTACAACCATATCTCTCCTTGTCTCACCCAAGTACAGGTTCCTTTCTTCTCCATAATCCTGCTCATCTCTAGGTCAACTCTTCCTTATGTAGATCATTTTAGCCTATTTTGGATTATTTTAATTCATTTCTCCCCTCATTGGTAGCAGTACAAAAAGCTCCAGAGCTTAATAAAAACAAAACCTCTTGAAGGAAAGCGAAGGATTTGAATACTGACAGGTCAATACTGTTTGCCCTTTCCATTACCAAATAGAGAGAATACCCAGCACTCTCACAGGGTGAATACTGTGAATTTAAATAAGATGGCATCCATAAAGTGATTTCTTTTTTCTTTCTTTCTTTCTTTTTTTTTTTTACTTAAATTCAGTTAGCCAACATATATGTGACTTCTTTAAAATTGGAATTGTAAGTGTTTGGTAGTTTCTAGAGTATAGATTCTTTACCTCTTTGGTTAGGTTTATTCAAAGAAATTGAAGAAGACACAAAAAGATAGAAAAACATTCCATGCTCATGGATTGGAAGAATTAACATTGTTAAAATATCTTTGCTGCCCAGAGAAATCTATAGTTTCAACCCATCCTGATCAAAATACCAATGGCATTTTTCAAAGTGTTGGAACAAATAATCCTAAAATTTGTATGGAACCAGAAAAGACGCTGAATCGCCAAGGAAATGTTGAAAAAGAAAAACAAAACTGGGAGCATCACATTGCCTGATTTCAAGCTCTATTACAAGCTGTGATCACCAAGACAGCGTGTACTGGCACAAAAACGACATATAGATCAATGGAACAGAGTAGAGAGCCCAGATATGGACCCTCAACTCCATGGTCAACTAATCTTCGACAAAGCAGGGAAAAGTATCCAATGGAAAAAAGACAGTCTCTTCAATAAATGGTGCTGGGGAAATTGGACAGTACATACAGAAGAATGAAACTCAACCATTCTCTTATGCCATACGCAAAAATAAATTCACAATGGATCAGAGACCTCAATGTGAGACAGGAATCCATCAAAATCCTTGAGGAGAACCTAGGCAGTAACCTCTTCGATGTCAGCCACTTGCCTTCAGATATAACTTAAGAGATGAGACTAACTTATGCACAGAAATACGAAAATCATGTGTACCTGTAATTTGTTGCTGAATTATGAGGGCTAGGTTGCTAATTATGAATGATAAGGTTTATTAATTGAATTTAAAGAGACCACTAATGTGAGAAGAGGACCCATTAGGCTTCAGTGGGGTTTCAATGTCAAACATCAAAAGAATGGGCAGGACCCAGCTGGGTAGAGAACTGGAGTATTTTGGCCAAAGCCAGGTGAGTAGAAAACATGGAGCAAGACTTGAGGAGTCTTACCGGACTGCAGCAGGGTTGGTGGTGAGAGGAATGAGAAATGTACTTGATAAAAGACAATGGAGCCAGATCCCAGAGGGTCTCACGTTTTAAATACAGCCCATGACTGGATCAAAGTCTTTTCATTATAGTAAGTTACTGAATGGGGAGCTGTCATATCAAAGTGGTATTTCCAGAACATTATTCTGGAAGTACTGTCCCCTACAGAAGGAGGAAAAAAGGGATGTTCTGACCTGACAGGAAAGGGGNAGACACAAAAAGATAGAAAAACATTCCATGCTCATGGATTGGAAGAATTAACATTGTTAAAATATCTTTGCTGCCCAGAGAAATCTATAGATTCAACCCATCCTGATCAAAATACCAATGGCATTTTTCAAAGTGTTGGAACAAATAATCCTAAAATTTGTATGGAACCAGAAAAGACGCTGAATCGCCAAGGAAATGTTGAAAAAGAAAAACAAAACTGGGAGCATCACATTGCCTGATTTCAAGCTCTATTACAAGCTGTGATCACCAAGACAGCGTGTACTGGCACAAAAACGACATATAGATCAATGGAACAGAGTAGAGAGCCCAGATATGGACCCTCAACTCCATGGTCAACTAATCTTCGACAAAGCAGGGAAAAGTATCCAATGGAAAAAAGACAGTCTCTTCAATAAATGGTGCTGGGGAAATTGGACAGTACATACAGAAGAATGAAACTCAACCATTCTCTTATGCCATACGCAAAAATAAATTCACAATGGATCAGAGACCTCAATGTGAGACAGGAATCCATCAAAATCCTTGAGGAGAACCTAGGCAGTAACCTCTTCGATGTCAGCCACTTGCCTTCAGATATAACTTAAGAGATGAGACTAACTTATGCACAGAAATACGAAAATCATGTGTACCTGTAATTTGTTGCTGAATTATGAGGGCTAGGTCGCTAATTATGAATGATAAGGTTTATTAATTGAATTTAAAGAGACCACTAATGTGAGAAGAGGACCCATTAGGCTTCAGTGGGGTTTCAATGTCAAACATCAAAAGAATGGGCAGGACCCAGCTGGGTAGAGAACTGGAGTATTTTGGCCAAAGCCAGGTGAGTAGAAAACATGGAGCAAGACTTGAGGAGTCTTACCGGACTGCAGCAGGGTTGGTGGTGAGAGGAATGAGAAATGTACTTGATAAAAGACAATGGAGCCAGATCCCAGAGGGTCTCACGTTTTAAATACAGCCCATGACTGGATCAAAGTCTTTTCATTATAGTAAGTTACTGAATGGGGAGCTATCATATCAAAGTGGTATTTCCAGAACATTATTCTGGAAGTACTGTCCCCTACAGAAGGAGGAAAAAAGGGATGTTCTGACCTGACAGGAAAGGGGAATCAGTGTGCTATTTATGCTGCAGACCTAGATTCCTTTGCAGCTTTTGAACTGACATCTTAGCTGATCATCTTAATAAGAGATATCCTGTGTTAAAAATGGAACCTTTGAATGTTTGGCAAGAGGCAAGCACAGCTGCCTCCACCCATTTACTTCTATAGCTTCTGGGCATGAGACATCATATATAGACATGGCTGCTCGGGTGGCTGTTTTCTTTCAGGGGTGTGGGGACTGCAGCTGTCTAGACAGCCACATGATCAAGTCGTTCCTGATCTCATAAATAAAAAACACTTGGCAATCCTACAGCACAGAGCTGTTCTGCTGCTCCAGAGTTCAAATACATGTTGACCCTTCTATCAAGTCACTGAGGAGGGACACCCGTTCCTACATTGGAAGCGTGCCTATGAGTGGAGGAAAGTACAATTCTAAATCCTTGCTTTGGGGATTATTTGTGCTCATGAATGCCTCAGTTCTTTCTTCTGTGGTCTAGCAAACAGTCTTTCTTTAGAGAGATGTTATAGTTAAGTGACGAAAGCTCAAGAACGTGGGTTTCTTTTCTAGTTCAGTGTAAAATCCTGGAGAACATATTCACTAATCATTGCCATAAAATTCTACCCAGAATCTTCACAGGAACAAGGGAGCCTTAATTGTATGTTAGATTGTCATTTAAATACACCATAATTATTGAAAGTAAAGATGTCAAGATCAACATTCAAAGCACACTGATGTTAAAGTAGGTGTGTCCCCGAGCCTTCGAGAAATCTCTTAATTATCCCTAGGATGTGCTGTATTAAGAGAATGTCAAATGTCTTGCTGAGCAGCAAACAGATGAACCCTAAAACACAGCTTCAAGTAACAATGAGGCTAATATCAAATGCCCTTCATCGGAGAGTCCTAGAGGCCTTTACAAATGGCGTAAAATTAATCTGAACACCACTCTAGAGAAGCATCAAATTAATTTCCATTTCAGAAATGGAACCCCTGAGAAAGAAGCATGTCCATGATCACAATTAAACCTACTTTTTAGCATACTTAAGGCCAGTTCCTTTCAGCCATCTGTTCTGACAGCTTATTTTAGGCCCTGGAGTAAAAGAGAGAGAGCATGAAGATGTCAGCATGGAAAACAAACTACACTCATTCAACAGTTCTGGACTCGTTTAGATATGAAGTCAAATAACATAGGATTATAAGTCTCAGGGTGTTTACAATCTATCTGGGGTGTAACAACATTTAGGGAACAATATGGCGGGTGCTATGGTAAAAGTGTGATTGAAGTTTGGTGGAAACACATGAAAGGAAAGGAATCAAATTAGGGGATCAGAGAAAAGTTCACTTAGGAAGGGACGCTTAAGCTGAGCTTTGAAGGATTGAAGGAGCTATCTTAAAGCAAAAAGCAATAAAAAAAGATTCTCTCAATAGCAAACAGCATAGTCAAAGAATAAAGCATTATAATTGCCAGGAGCTGGAATACTAGTTTGTGTAGTTGAGGTGCAGGGGCAGTGATGGGGGGGAAGCATGCTATGAATTAGTATGTGATTTATGTGCTAAACTAACGAGCTTAAAATGTGTACCAAATGCTAGCCAAGGGAGCAGTTCAATGGTCAGTGCCCATATTCATAGGAGATGCATCACTCCATCAGTATCATGATACCGATAAAAAAGTTGTAAATGTAATTTACAAGACCCCCAATGGGCAGAAACACAACCTCCTCACAAGCTCCTATTTACAATTCATGCTCGTGTGTGCCTGATAAGATGCCAGTCAGTTATTTTGCCCAGGAGGGAAAGAAAACAAAGTTGGGGCACAAACAGCGCTTCTCTGCCGTGTAGTTAGGCAAAAGATCAGTCAGGCGTGGTATGATCAAGAGAAAGGCAAGACATTTCTGGGAAAACAAACAAAGCTGAGTGATTAATTGGACATAAGGGGCTAAATAAAAAATTAGTGACTGAAATTTTGATTCTAAATCACTGGGCTTTCTGAGCTTTTCAGTGAGTTGTAAAGATAATAAAATGAGCAAAGACAGAATACTTAGGTACTAAAGGTAGCTCCACAAACAGGCTCAGTTTGCGATGACGATATGGCTTAAAGTCAGAGTCCTAGGAGCCCTCAGGGGCTGGTCTCTGGACATCATTTGTTTTCCCGGGACTCTAATTTTGAGCTCAAGGTCGCCCAATATGTATCGAGGAACAGTGTTTACAGAAAACTGCTAGAAAGTGAGGTGGGGTGTCCTTTCCTCTCGAATAAATCCAGGCTGAGTGTGACAGTCCCATTTTGCTCTACTGCTGTCCTCCTTGTGTTACTTCCATGAAATCTTCTCAGACTTTATAGTACATTATCATCTTAATAAAAAGGAGCTCCATCAAATTCATCTTTGCATTTATTGTCGGGATGCTTTGCAGATTGTGTTCTCTGGGAAACATGCTGAGAGGAATCAGGGCTGCAACATGTTATTGGGGGGCAGCATCAATGACAGAAAAGAGCACGATGCAGGGTACGGCACATGGGGCTGACAGGCCCTCGTGCAGACTTGACCAAGTCTTTGTCAGTCCAGGAAGAGCTCTGGAGCAAAGATGGCGTGCGTGATGGAGGAGTCCTGCAGGGGGTGGAAATGGCCCAGCCCCTGTACCATTAATCTGCCGTTATTGCCTGGAGGCCACCTGGAGAAGAGTGTGACCTCGGCTTGAAAACCCATCCAGGCCCCTGAGGAGCTAACAGCTGGAGGCATCAGCTGATCACATCCCTCTCAGCTAGGCAGCCAGTCCTTTCCTGAAGCCTGAAGCAGGATGTGGGGAGTGCATGTGTGTCGCCACCACAGAGGCTTGAAAACTCATTATGTGATACTCTTCTTATGAGGCCCTGGGAGAAATAGCTCTCACTAGCGGGACTAGCTGTGCATAACCTGCACAAAGGATATGCCCCTCTCTTTTGGACACTATTATCTACATTGTTTATCTAAATTGACTTGCAGGATACCATTATGGATCATGTTGCAAAACGGAATATATTGAATTTTCAGCTTGGTCCTCTTCTGATCCAATTCAAAAGTGGGAGAGAATCATCAGTTAACTACTTCAAATACAGACATAAAGATAGATAGATAGATAGATAGATAGATAGATAGATAGATACTGCCCATTCTCTAGAAATAGCAAAACTATAAATCTGTTCATTTGTGGAGTTTTATTGATCTGTATTCCTAAAAATTTATTTGCTAACACTTACTTAATCCTCTTGTTGGCTATCAAAAACTTAAAGGAGAAATAAAACTCTGGAGGCTCCCCACTTTACCCCCTTTTCCTGCTAGTACTTTATTAGTAGGAAGGAAATGATCACTCCTGGATTCACTTCTGCCAGAAAGAGCAGTATGTGAAGACTATTTGGTAGTCACTTGCCTTGGCTGTTAGTGTCTGAGGTCTTGGGATCTGGACAAGCACATCTTCTCCTCTTGATAAGGGACAGGGTTGGTAATGAGGTGGATGCATGGGCAAGTGTTAAGGAGGGCCACACCCCAGGACAAAGCTGCAATGACCAGGATGGGCCTGTCACTGGAACTGAAGAGGACGAACTTGCTCTGTGGCTGACATGTGGGTCGTGGCCAGACAAGGGGATGCTTCTTGCCAAAGACGAAACTACATACTTCAAGAGTACTCCTCAAAGGGAAAAGAAGCGAACCAAAGAAAAATGGTAGGAAGAGCTTGATTTGATTGCTACAACAGGGCTAGCTCCATAAATTGAAGGGCCTAGTACAAAATGAAAATGCAGGACCCTTATACAAAATTAAGAACTTCAAGACGGTGACAGCATGGCATTAAAACAAGTGAAGGGTCATTGCGTGACTGCATAGGTCACCATGAAGCTGGCCCTAGATACAGACTCAAAAGATAACTATAAGAGAGATGCAGCACTTTTC
The DNA here is from genome assembly GCA_002007465.1 of Ailurus styani. Taxonomy (NCBI): domain Eukaryota; kingdom Metazoa; phylum Chordata; class Mammalia; order Carnivora; family Ailuridae; genus Ailurus; species Ailurus styani. The sequence goes on from LNAC01000182.1 coordinate 1,648,363, forward strand.
CCCAGATTACCAATTAACACCTTATCTGTAGACCTGAGAAAGTTCTGTTCCTATTACTCTGCCCTTAGCCTGGTCTGACCTGGTAGCCCTCTGGGCTCTGGGGAAGGGAGGTTGCCAATGAATGCAGCAGTTATGAAATCCCCATTCAGTCCCAACTCTTTACCAAGGGAGAAGTTGAGGGAGCACATTCTACGTTCAAATATTCTGTACCCTTGGTGGAATAGATTTGGGACCACATATTACACTACACATCAAGGTTGTTGGTTCAGACATTGGTTTGTTGTCATAAGAGACTGAGAACAGCTAACTCATTTCTTATCAGGGAGTTTCCCCGGTCAAGGCTTCCTGGCTAGCACTGGATATCAACGCTTTTGATAATATCATTGATGCTGCTGCTGTTAATGTTACACATGCTGCAAGAACAGCTCAGGTGTTTGCAGAGCGGCCTTATAGAGCAGGACCAGAGGAAGGATAGCAACTCCCCAAAGGGAATTTAAGTAGAAATGAATAGCCCCAAGCCTACTGAATCAGAATAGTGTTGGGGGAAAGCAGGGAGGTGTGGACAAGTCTATATTAAAGAGAGGGGAAAAAAATCCCAAGGTGATCTCATGGTCTCCTGGTTAAGAACGACCATGGCGCCTGGGTGGCGTGGTAGGTTAAGGGGCTGACTCTTGTTTTCACTCAGGTCTTGATCACAGGGTCCTGGGACTGAGCCCCACACTGCGCACTGTGGTCAGTGGTGTAGTCTGCTTGAGATTCTCTCTCCCTCTCCCTGTATCTCTCTTCTGCGTGCTCTCTCTCTATAGTAAATATGTAAATCTTAAAAAAGGGGGGGGAACTACTGCTCTACTTGAAATCCCTCTTTTTACCCCCAGATAAGAAACAGACCGGAGAGACAGGTACAGTGACAAGCTCATGTTCATGTGGATAGTTAGAGAGAGCTGGACCCAAAACCCACATACGCTATGTCCCCGACAGAGCTCTTTGCACTGTATCAGAGTCTTCAAACTGCTTTCAGATCTATTACTTCAGAGAAAACTGTGACGAACAGAAGACACATCAGATATACATAGTGATGAGAAAATTTTTATTTTAGTGTCAATTTTGGTTTAGATGTGTCAAAGCTACTGGACTTTGAATATTTCAATTTGAGGTTCCAATGATCTTAGGTATTGACTGTTAGGCCCCGTGACCAAAGTGAAGTTTCCTGAAATGTGTTTGGTGTTAAACTGAATACACCATGTGTGTTGGGTGGAGAAACTTAGAACTCGGGTTAATGAATATTCTTACATGTCGGTAACTTTAAGGTGGCATTAGTATATAATCTCTGATTCTGTTAAAAGAATTGCAATGGTCTCATGTAAGAAGCCTAGTTCACTACAGACAAAGGAAATTAAAAAAAAAAAAAGAAGACAAATTTCCAACCTGATTTTCATAGTGTACTCTGTTTTGTTATGTAATTTAATAAAATATATCTATGGGCAAGTTACCCAGTGAATTTCTAAAAAATTGAAGTACCTCTTAGCTGATAACTTATTTTTATGGCTTTTCATGGGCTGTATTCCCACTCTGAGTCATGTGATAAATTAACATTACAGTAAAGCAAGCCAACAACTCTGGTACAGTTATCATTACCTGAAGGCAGCGCCTGAGAGATTCCTTCACCCCAAAACATGTAAGGGGGGAGTGAGTTTTCCTTGCAAACAAACCTAGTTTATACTTTACACAAGGGTCATTTTTCCACGAAAGCAAAGAAAAAAATATTCAGCTACAATGGTCCAACATCTAAAACATCTCAGCTTTAGTGAAAAGAGCCTGACAAACTGAGAGACCTCACTAACGAAATGCATCTCGAAGGAGTTACGGGTGTGACTGAGAGGAACTTCATGAAGAATCTTAACGGCGATTTGGAAAAAATAAATTTTTAAAAATAAAATTGCTTTCCCCACATGAGGATCCCCAGAGGAGCACGCCAGACGGAGCATCCATCGTCGGAGCTTTGGATTTCACAGCAGACACAGGAGCCCCTGGTGCGGCCCGTCTCTCCAGAGCCCACGACGGGGAGCCACTCAGGCCAGCCCAAGAGGGGACCCCAGGGGCCAGGGGATGAGGAATAGTTACCAGTCAACATCTTAAACAATACCAGGAGTTTAGGGACCACTCTTGTTTCAAGCCATTTTTCTCAAGTAAACGCTTAACACTGGCCTCACGCCCTTCTTATCTCAGCTTCTCATTTGGAGGCCGGCTCTTCCTCCAGCAAAGTACTGTGGGAGCCACTGGATCTCCTCATAAAACACCAGTGAGTTTCCCAGTTTCTATCCCTTTTCTTCTGCTTCCCTTTCTTCATTCTCATGTTTCTTCAATTTAGCAGGAATACGACGACTCAGTTTTCATCTTCAGGCACATGTGTTGTGGCTTTTACACTTCTTGCCCTTGGAGAATAAATGCGGGAAATGGGGAGAGTAATTTCCAGGGATGAATGTGAAGTGTATTAGGTATAAAATTCAGCTGGATAAGGTAAACTCACTGTGACCATGAGGGTGACGGGCGGGGACAGTTCCACTCACGGGGTCACGAACATGGCTGTGGACCACGACGTGCGTGGCCCTTCCTGGACCTGGACCACCCTTCCCTAGACGTGTTCTTCTGAACATTAACAATTCACGATCACCCTGAGGGAGCTTTCTAAATCACTCGAATCCATGACGGACTTTACCTTCACACTCTAACTGATATCACCACCTGTTCCACATGTTTACATTTACTTTCTGGATACAACGATGGAATTGAAAGGAAAAAACCTCCAAAGGGAGAAAACTTCAGCCCCACTTAGGACCAAAGGTGATTCAGACTATTAACAACACAGGGTGAGGAACAAAGAAAGGCTGTGAATAAAGCAGGAAAAGAATAAATTTTCCGATTTGTTTGTGTCAGAACTTGAAAAGGCATTAAGAATCAGTGGGCGGATGAACCTCGACAACATGCTAAGTGAAAGAACCCAGACACAAAAAGTCATATGTTGTATGGCTCCCTAACACATGAAATATTCAGAATAGGTAAATGCATGGAGACAGAGAGAATAGGCTGGTGGTTGTGAGGAGCTGAGGGAGCCAGCAATGGGGAGTAGCCACTTGATGACGATGGAATTCCTTCGGGGTAATAAAAGTGTTTGAGAGCTAAAGGCAGAGGGTTACGGCTAATTTTTATTATAAGAATTCCACCTTGGTAAAAAAAAAAAATGCTACAAAATAAAGGGAAATCCATTGTTGCAATTTTTCTGTAATACTAAAGTTATTCTAAGAAAAAAAGTAAAAAAAATTTTTTTTAAGATTTTATTTATTTATTTGAGAGAGAGAGAGAGAGAGAGAACGAGCCAGTGCGCATGAGCAGGGGGAGGGGCAGAGGAAGAGGGAGAAGCCGGCTCCCTACTGAGCAGGGAGCCCTACTCAGGGCTCCATCCCAGGACCCCTGGATCATGATCTGAGCCAAAGGCAGATGCTTAACCAACTGAGCCACCCAGGTGCCCTGAAAATTTATTTTTTAAAAACAGAATTAGTAGGGAGAAGAATGAGCTTTGGACCCTGTTTGGCTTTCTTAAGGCACAAAGACAACCATTCATATGTTTGTTCATTTTATCTATCAAGTTATAGTTTTTTAAAGGAAGTAATAAGCAATTATTAAGGGCATTAGCCACTTTCCTCTCATATATATTAATGTTCATATGTAGTCAAATTTATTAGGCTCTTTATCTCAGTTGGTCAACCTTATGCTTCATAATGTCTGGGTTCTCTTTCCTGCTTGGAAAGATATTTCTCACTCCATCATTTGCCAAGTTTGTTGTTGATGACTTTTTCCCCCTAAGGTTGTACTTTTTTTTCTTACTTATTTCTCTCTCTTTTTTTTTTAAAGATTTTATTTATTTATATGACAGAGAGATCACAAGTAGGCAAAGTGGCAGGCAGAGAGAGAGGAGGAAGCAGGCTCCCTGCCGAGCAGAGAGCCTGATGCGGGCCTCGATCCCAGGACCCTGAGATCATGACCTGAGCCGAAGGCAGAGGCTTTAATCCACAGAGCCACCCAGGCACCCTTATTTCTCTTTTCTAATTGCAGTGGCTACTATCTCTGATGATGCGTGGTAATGTGCATCAATGAGTTGCCATTGGTTTTATAGGGAGCTGAGTAATAAAATATGGCATTGAGTTGAGAAACTTAGGGATGGAGGGAAGAAGAGTCAGAAGAAACTGTGCATGGACTCATTTCCTCATCTTTAATAGAAATCCAGTATTAGACACTATTTTAAAACAGATCAGCCAATAACAGATGTTTAAACAGGTTATGTAATGGTATGAAGGCAGTGGTATGTTGGAGCCCTCCTCTTTCCTGACCTCTGAACTATTTCCTAAGAGATGACTGTTAAATTTTCAGGACATTTTCAAGTTGCTTGTTAAACAAATCCATTATTAAACATTAAAGTACATAAATCTACAATTAAAGTAAAACAGATGTATAAAATACTCAAAAGTCGTAATTTTTAAATTATTTTTTTATAGTTTTACTATATTCTCAGTTCTTGAGGCTGCTTATGTCATTGTAATTGCATGACAGAAATCCTAACAGTGTGCCAATGCCTGTCTGTTCCTTCCTCTACATTCTGGGAAGACAGGCAGGTAGCCTGATGTCAGGCTCGTTGCAAGCAACAACACTGCAAAAATTCAGTAATTTGGCAAAACAGGGTTTGATGCTGCTCCTTTAACTTAAGAAAGTAATAAAGAAAATATTAGTAATGCACATCAAATTTAAAACTGCGTTGTGTCTGTATCCATTGTGAACAGCACAAAAAAATTGAGAAAACATTCATCTAGGATGTAGGAACTATTCGATTTAGTGACTAATTCACATCATGGACAAACGAGGGAAGTTTTGTTTGACTCATTAACATAAATAAAAATATCAACCTGCTTTCTTGTTGGAACCACACTTGGACAGTCAGTTAGCAGCATGCTAGTGCATAAAAATAAACTGCTAGAAAAACCGAAATGACAATATAACGAACCAAAATCCTGAGGCAAAGGGGAAAGAAGCATGGTAAGCTATTACAAATTACATTACAAATGCAAACAAAAAATCAATTATAAAAATTACACTGCAAATACAATTTAATTTCCTCACCTTCTACAGTGAAGAGTCAATAGATATGGTTTAAGGTTAGCACAACTAGTAGATGATTAATTATATTATTAAAATACCTAATGTAACCAGAAGAAAAACTAAAAAGGTTTACAAATGATTCCAACTTATCAAGAGAAATGCATGTATATACAAATCTATGTACCTCAAAGAGGCTTTCTTGAGTCCTAATGGTGCCTCCTACCACAATAAATCAAAAATTATTCAGTTTCCATGTTCTGTATTCTCTAGAATTTCCCTTTATGACATGTTTAAAATAATTCCTATGACTACCTAATGAGCATCTTTTTAAAATTACTCAATAACTTTCAAGAAGGAGGGGGTTCAGTTGTTTTTTTTTTTTTGATGTAATGTTCAGTGATTCATTAGTTGCGTATCATCGTATCACGTGCCCTCTTTAATCGCTTATCCCCCAGTTTCCCCACCCCTCCACCCACCTCCCTTCCTGCAACGCTCAGTTGCGGGTTTTGGTTACCACTGTCACAAACACGGGGCACAATGTCTGAGGCAGAGCAGCTGCTTGGTAATGATCCGTAGTGAGCCCCGGCCCCTGCCCTCAAGGATCTCACGGAAGTAGAGGGAAGGCTATCCATAAATACAACAAAATGAAAGGAGCCTGTTTAGGTTGAAAGAAGTGCCAGAGGATGACTGTATTCTACCGAGAGGAAAGCTTCAGGAAGAAGGTGGCATCTGAGTTGAATCTTGAAGAATCAGGCAGTTTGCCTGGCTAACGGGGAAGAGAAATTTTAAGAGAAATGACAGAGCCAGCAGAGAGAGAGAGAGAGAGAGAAGGTTAGTGAAACAGGACCCACATCGTGAAGAAGACCACAGACTACTCTAAAGGTATACCGCTCATTCAGTAAATCGTGAGAAAATGGCGCCATCAGACTCTTTTTTGATTATTGTGGTAAAAACATTTAACACGAGATCCACCCTCTGAACGTATTTTTAGTGCACAATACAGTGTTGTTCAAGCAGAGGCACGATGTCATCGAGCAGATGCTCTAGGACACAGCAACATAGTCATCTTGCTTAACGGCAACTTCACACCTGTTGGACAGCATCTCCCCATGTCCCCCTCCCTCAGCCCCTGGCAATCACTGTTCTCTCTGCTTCTCTGAGTTGGACTACTTTAAACATCTCATACAAGGGGGATCATGCAATGTCTGTCTTTCTGAGCCTGGCTTACTTCAGTCAGCATTCTGCCATCCAGGTTCGACCACGTTACTACTGCATATGGCAGGACTTCCTTCTTTCCTAAGCTCGAAGAATATTCTGTATATGCATATAGCACACTTTCCTTATCCATGTGTCCACTGGTGGACGTTTAGATTGTTTCTGCATCTTGGTTATTGTGAATACTGTTTCAATACACACTGGAGCTCAAATATCTCCTCATACCTGTTGGGATGGCTATTTTATATATGTGTGTGTGTGTGTGTATATATATATATATATATATATATATATAAATAAGAGAGAGAGAAGAAGTATTTGCAAGGATGTGGAGAAACTGGAATGCTGCATGCTGTGGGTGGCACGGCTGCTAAGAAAAACACTATGGAGTTTCCTCAAAAAATTAAAATAGAACTCCCACATAATCTAGCCTTCCCACTTCTGGGTATTTATAGAAAAGAACTGAGATGAGCTTCTTTCTTGAAGCATCTTCTGGAGATAGTGTCGAAGAAGGAGACAGGAAAGGCTGGAGGATGAGTTTGGTGAGAGCTACCCTGTATTACTTGCTTCCTATACTTTTAGTTTCTCATGCCATGTAATCTAGAGAAATAAAAACAGTGCGTAATTGCATCTATCACTAGATTTATCTGAGTGTTCCTTTTGGTTTAAGGGAAAACTATAGTTAAAATATAGAAGGGAGCAAGTTGCGGTAGCTGAGTCCAGCTCCCCCTAGTAATATCTTCTTCAATATGACATTGGTTTTTCATTGTTCCCCTCAACATCTCCTTATTCAAATCCTGGCTCCTGCAATGCCTGGGTGGCTCAGTTCAGCTCAGGTCATGATCCCAGGGTCCTGGGATCAAGTCCAGCACCCAGCTCCCTGCTCAGCACTGAGCCTGCTTCTCCCTCTGCCTGCCATTCCCCCTGCTTGTGCTCTCTCACTCTCTCTCTGGCTCTCTGACAAGTGAATAAATAAAATCTTTAAAAAAATCCTGTCTCCTCCAGGAAAACTTACTGTTCTTCAATAACCTCACCCAACAACTTCAATCACGTGTATTCTACAAACACAAAATTTTTACAAGGTCATGTTCCCTTCTTCATGCCCATGACTTCCCTCTAGACTTTCTTACCTTCAGATCCAAAGTTTTAATTTCTTTCGTAGTCCCTCACAGTACACAATAAGATGTAAAACACAAAGTAAATCTTGCTGTTTTAAATCACTATTTATAATAACACAGTGACAAATGAGCATTAAAATAGGTCACTACAGAGGAGAAAGAAATAGGACAAATGTCTAAAGAGAAAAACATGAGAGGGAAAAGACAACAAGATCCTTTTCTTTAATTATGTTAGAGGTAGATCAAAGCATCTGTGACTCCACTCTGCTTTCAAAGAATAAATAAACAAACATCCTATAACATTTAAGGAGTGATCCTGTATTTGATTCAAACACTGTTTTTCCCCCCAAAGGTAGAAAAAGATCCAGAAACTTGGAATTATACAGCTTGTGATGAAAAATTTGATTTAAAAAGGTGATAACTGTTTCTTACAACATGAACTATGCATTTTAATGGCCATTTGATGGTATTTTGTTGTTTAAGAAAATTACAGAAACCTCAAAATACTGGTGTGCATATAGTAAAAAATTCAAGAGTATCATTTGGGTTGAGGTGGGTGTCTAAGATAATTATAACACTTATAAATTGCTACAACTGGGTCAAAGCAACTACTAGAACTTAGAGTCACTCACCAAATTCTTGTGCAATTAACTTCCCCTTGTCTTGGAAACACAGTCTAACCACAGGGGCTCCTGAGGTCTCATTCCCGGAGATTCATGCCCGACCTCATGCCAGGCTCTTGGTATCTTAACCCCATCTGTCTTAGGCTAACATTTTTATTTTCCTCTTTCCCATTGCCCTCCTTAGGGGGAAAAATGTTAAAAGAGAAGGGGCTGTCAGCCAGACAGGATAGAAGCAGCACAGACAAATGATCAATTATGGTGTGTGACCTGCTAGCCTGTGCTGGGACTGGAGCTCTCATACACCGGAGAGCAGGACGTGTGGGCTGTGAGGCTGCCTTTGGGGAGACAGAAATTGGGAGGGCAATGTAAAGTTAGCACGAGTTCTTCCATTAAGAAAATTACTCTGTTAGGCATTTATGTACTTTTAGAGGTTTTGATGTTTGTTTTTTCCTATTCTTTTCTCTGCTTTTTAAGATGAGATCTCCCTTTTGGGCTATAGGCATTTTATTGTTTAAGCATTGGTTTTTCTCTGTAATTCACCTCCTTTATCTATCTCCAGCAATGTCTACAGATAAAAACAGCCTTTCCAGGAATTTTCGGAGGTCAAATGGTAAGAAAATAATTTTTTTAATAAAGGAAAAATGTTAAAATGCAGAGATTAAAAAAAATGTTGGGGAAGGGCTATGCATCCCTCTTGCCCATTACATTTAATGCATTCTTCCTTCAGTAAAACATGGCTTCTGTCAGCGTGGACTATATGCAGAGTATTTATAATCATTAAGATTTCCCTACATAGGAATGCCCTCCTTGCAAAATGAGGCACAGCACAAATAGATGAGAATCATTCTCAATGGAGAGTGGAAAATGTTCTACTGTATCATAACATGTGCATACACAGATCTTTTCTTTTAAATATGGAAGTTAACATTGGGGAGATGAGAGTTCACTTCCTCAGTGCACTAACTCCAGCGTCCTTGACTCTCCTACCTTCACACTCTCTCCTCCCCATGCCTTCCCTCATTTCCTCTCCCATATGTGGTCATTACCTTCACTGACTTGTATACAACTCCCTTGCTCCTCTCTTGTTATGCTGTACACAGTTACATAATCCCCAATCAATGGTTAAATTACGCCTTCTGCCTAAACCAAAAAGAACTCCAGGAAAAAACCCAATAATTGCATGAAGAATAGTCTTCTTTCATTTCATGACCACTATACTCATGTGAGTCATCTCTACTGCCATCTGGCAATCCCACTATACACATCTAGTCCACTCATTCTTCTTCTCCCCTTGATGGCTATTGTATGGTTTTCCTTCTGAAGCTTCTCTACATTCTCATCTTAGCTTTTTTACTTCACTGAAGGGAAAAAAAGGAATCAGAAGAAATATTCCAAAGCTTTCATCACAATATCCGTTAACTGACCTGTACGTGAGCCCATAGACTTTGCTGCCTCTCCTATCACTTTGGATCAACACTCCTCACTTCCATATAAAGCAATGCATCTAGGGGCACCTGGGTGGCTTAGCTGGTCGAGTGTCAAATGACTCTTGGTTTTGCTTCAGGTCATGATCTCAGGGTCATGAGATCGAGCCCTGTTGGTGGGCTCTGCGCACAGTGGTATGTCTACTTGAGATCCTTTGCCCCTCTGATCCCCTCGCCCCCACTCGTGCTCTCACTCTCTCTCTCTCTCTCTCAAATAAATAACTAAATAAAGCTTAAAAAAATAAAGCAATAAATCTACTTGTGCACTATATTTCATAATTTCTTGCATAGTGAGGGTCAATTCTCCAGAAATAATTCTTTCTTTCTTATACATCATCATTTATTTTTCTCTCTACTGATTCATTCCAAAAAAGTAGTGCTATTTCATCCAACTTTAAAAATTGCAAAGTTTTTTGTTTGTTTATTTGTTTTACCCTTTTTCCCTCTAGCTAGCATCTTTCTCTTGCTTTCCTGTTAAGCGGAACTTCCACTCTATCTAATTTCCCTCCTGTTGTTTCAAACCCGTCATGCCCACAATTTCACTGCATACCTCCAACAGAAACATCCATCCTTTCTGGGAAACTTCCTTTCTCAGTTTTACTCTTACTAAACCGGCGACAGCCTTCTCTTCTGGCTTTTCTCATTTACAAACTATTAATCTTGGAGAGCACAGGAGCTTAGTCTTTAACAATCTCCCTTTCTTTATCTACATAACTCTTTGTGATCTTATTTGGATGCATAATTTTAGATACCAGCTTCACAGTAATAACACCCAAGTATGTATCTCTAATCTGGACTTTTTTTCAAAAATACAGAGTTCTATACGCAGTTGTCAACTCACCTTTCCTAGCTGAGTATTTATTTTGAGTCTCAAGCTTCATGGGTCTAAAACCAAACTTCTGATATTTCCCCCTAAACATTCCCTTCCTACATTTTTCTATATCATAGAAACTAACAACTCTGCTTGCTCAAGTCAAATGCCTTGAGGTTATCCCCAACTCATCCTTTCTCTCACATTTTATATTTAAACTACAAAAAGTCAGTTGGTTCAAACTTTAGGATCCAACCAGAGTCTGACAAATTGTCACCACCTGTATCACCATCATCCAGGTCCAAGGCGCCATCATCTCCCCTTGGAAGACTCAATGGTATCCTACCTGATATTACTGCTGCTTCCTTTCTCTGTGTATAGCTCCTAAAAATAAGTTATTATTTAAAGAGAGCATAACCTTTCATCAATCTGTTCAAAAGTTACCAATAGCATTTCCATTCGCTTCTCTCCAGTGTCCCTATTACTGCTCACAAGGCCCAATAAATCTGCTTCCACCACTTCCTGGTAACCTGACTTCTGCCTTACCAGGCTCTGGCCACACCATCCTCCATGCTCTTCCCCAACCATGCTCCAGAGTCAGGGCTATTATATCTCCCAGTCCCAGGGCCTAGGGCAAACCTCCCCCGGATAACTGTAGGATTTGGCATCATCTCCTTCAGATCTTTGTGGAAATTTTAACACTCCAAACCTAATCCTGCACTCACTATTTCTCTTGCTTTATTTTTTTCCAAAGCAATAGTACCATCTGTCATGCTATATAATTTACGTATGCATGTATGTATGCACCTGCTTCTTTCTCTGTTTGTTGTCTTGTCTCCCCATATAGAATATAAGCTTCATAAGGTGATTGTTTTTCATCCATTTTATTCATTGCTGTATCCAATATGTGGAGAACATGTCTGACACAGAATAAGCACTTAAAAAACACTCACTGTTGAATGACTGAAAGAACGAAATAAAGCTTACCATTGTTTGGATCTGCAACATATTTTACTTATGATTAAGAATGAGCACCTGGAAACTCACAGAATGAATATATACTTCTAACTCTCTCATTCTGGATTATATTTTCAAAGGAAGTCAAGTCCATTCTGTTTCTCTTGGAAACTCTTCCAATCAGAAGAATGTGACAAGAATCATCACTCTGCAGTATAAAAATGATTTTTCAGCAAGCCATTAGAATTTGAAGAATATTCTTCAAATCGGCTTTCCTTATGCAGGTGGTAAAACAAAACAAAACAACAGTCTCTATCTTCAAATTCGGGAATGCTAATTTTTGGTATTCAAACAGTTCTGTTTTAAAGCGTATGATAAACAGACCCAGGGGAAAATTTCTTCACTGCTGTGTTTGCTTTTATAGTTTTAAACACTGTGGTTTTATGCAAGAGGAAATAGATTTTTGAGATGGCACAACAGGTGAAATAGGATGTGAAAAATATTTCAGATCCTCACATGTCAATAATATGAACTGAATTGCATTTCAAAGATGTCTTCCATCCCATTCGTACTTCTGATTGTGTTTCTAAAAGCTGCTTGGGGGGAGGGTTTGTGCTATGGTGAGTGCTGTGGAAGGTATAAGCCTGATGATTCACAGACCTGTACGCCTGGGGCAAATAATAAGAAAAAATAATAATAAATAAAAAATAAAAGCTGCTTGGAAGGGAAACAATCTAACCATACTTAAAAACCCCAAATCCTAAATAGGCAACAGACAATCAAGGTGACTGGCACCCAGTCTAAAGCTTGATAAATTTTAACTCATAAGTCATAACTTCTTCCAGTAGCTCCCATCAATAGCTAACTAATCTATATTTTTTCTTTTGTTAAAGACAAATATGGCAAACTCACCCAATATAAGGTGTCACAAATGGCTGAGTATTCAGGTTAACAGAATGCTAGTTTACATATCATATTTGTGTTGCCTATTTCTTAAAACTTAGAATAGTGTATGATACAGTTAATACTATAACTTTTTTGAACATATCTAATAATGTGGAAAGTAATTCAAGAGAATACAGTATCTCAGGGCCATCAATGGTCAATCTATTAGAACTTGCTAAAGTAATAAACAGTATAATTTAAAATAACTATGGACTACTATGTTATTGCCCATTAATAAGTTGGAAAGTGTTTCAAAGATGCAGTTGAAAAGTGAAGAGGTATATCCATGTAATATGTTTACTGATACTAAAGAATTCCTGTTGAATCAAAGAAAATCTCCAGAAACAAACACAAACAAGTAATAAAATGGCAATAAGTACACATCTATCAATAGTTACTTTGACTGTAAATGGACTAAATGCTCCAATCAAAAGACACAGGATGACAGAATGGATAAAAAACCAAGGCTCATATATATGCTGCCTACAGGACTCATTTTAGACCTAAAGACATCTGCAGATTAAAAGTAAGGGGTTGGAAAAACATTTATAATGCAAATGCATATATATATATATAAAGCCAGAGTAGCAATACTCATGTCAGAAAAAATAGACTTTAAAACAAAGACTGTAACAAGAGACAAAGAAGGACACTATATAATAATAAATGGGACAGTCCAACAAGAAAATATAACAATTGTAAATATTTATGCACCCAAATACATTAAATGGTTAATAATAAACATAAAGGGACTAATCTATAATAATACAATAATAATAGGGAACTTTAACCCCCCACTTACATCAATGGACAGATCATCTAAACAGAAAATTAACAAGGAAACATTGGCTTTTTAAAAAAATTTTTTTTTTAATTTATTTATTTGACACAAAGAGAGAGAGAGATCACAAGTAGGCAGAGAGGCAGGCAAAGAGAGAGGAGGAAGCAGACTCCCTGCTGAGCAGAGAGCCCGATGTGGGGCTCGATCCCAGGACCCTGAGATCATGACCTGAACCGAAGGCAGAGGCTTTAACCCACTGAGCCACCCAGGTGCCCTGAAACATTGGCTTTGAATGACACGTTGGACCAGATGGATTTAACAAATATATTCAGATATTCTATCCTAAAACAGCAGAATATGCTTTCTTTTCTAGTGCACATGGAACATTCTTCTGAATAGATCATGTATTAGCCACAAAACAAGCCTTAGCAAATTAAAAAAGACTGAAGTTATATTGTGCATCTTCTCTGACCACAATGCTATGAAGCCAGAAGTTAACCACAAGAAAAAATTTGGAAAGACCACAAATACATGGAGGTTAAATAACACGCTACTAAACAATGAATGGGTCAACTAGGATATAAAAGAAGAAATTAAAAAGTACATGGAAACAAGTGAAAATGAAAACACAATGTTCCAGGGCACCTGGGTGGCTCAGTGGGTTAAAGCCGCTGATCTCAGGATCCTGGGATCGAGCCCCGCATTGGGCTCTCTGCTCAGCAGGGACCCTGCTTCCTCCTCTCTCTCTGCCTGCCTCTCTGCCTACTTGTGATCTGATCTCTCTCTCTGTCAAATAAATAAATAAATCTTTAAAAAAAAAAAGAAGAAGAAAGAAAAGAAAACACAATGTTCCAAAATCTTTGGGAGGCAGGAAAAGTGGATCTAAGAGGGACGTTTCTAGCAATACAGGCCTACCTCAAGAAGCAAGAAGAATCTCAAACCCTAATCTGACACCTAAAGAAGCTAGAAAAAGAACAAAAAACAAAACCTAAAAACAGCAGAAAGAAGGAAACAATAAAGATCAGGGCAGAAATAAATGATATAGAAACAAACAAAAACAAAAACTAATAAACAGAACCCCACAACAGAACAGATCAGTGAAACCAGGAGCTGGACCTTTGAAAAAATCAGTAACACTGAGAAACCCCCAGTACAACTCATCAAGAAAAAAAGACAAATGACCCAAGTAAACAAAATCATAAATGAGAGAGGAGAAATAACAACAAACACCACAGAAATACAAGCAAGTATAAGAGAATACAATAGAAAACTGTATGCCAACAAATTGGACCTGGAAGAAATGGATAAATTCCTAGAAACACATATACTACCCAAACTGAAACAAGAAGAGAAAACTTGAACAGACTGATTGCCAGCAAAGAAATGGAATCAGTGATTAAAAAACATAAAACAAAACAAAAAATCCCTAAAAACAAAAAACTCTCAATAAACAAATGTCTCTAGGACCAGATGGCTTCACAGGCAAATTCCACCAAACATTTAAAGAAGAGTTAAAACCTATTCTCAAACTATTCCAAAAAAATAGAAAAGGAAGGGAAACTTTCAAATTCATTCTATGAGGCTGGCATTACCCTGATACCAACACCAGATAAAGATACCCTCAAAAAAGAGAACTACAGACCAATATCTCTGATGAACATAGATGCAAAAATCCTCAACAAAATACTAGCAAATTGAATCTAAAAATACATTTAAAAAATCATCCATCATCAAGATCAAGTGGGTTTTATTCCTGGGTTGCAAGAGTGGTTCAATATTCAGTAATTAATCAACATGATACATCACATCAATGAGAGAAAGGATAAGAACCATAGGATCATTTCAACAGATGCAGAAAAAGCATTTGACAATGTACATCATCCATTCATGATAAAAACCCTCAACAAAGTAGGTTTAGAGGGAATCTACCTAAACATCATAAAGGTTATATATGAAAAACCCACAACCAACATCATCCTCAATAGGGAAGAACTGACAGCTTTTCCCCTAAGGTCAGGAACAAGACAAGATGTCCACTCTCACCACTATTATTAGTCATTCAAGCAATAAACCCAAACTGTAAAGCCTCCAGTTTCTTTTTTCTCACTATTAAGTACGATTCACTGTCTGCATATCTCAAAGTTCTATAATTTTACCTATTTAAATTGAGATCTGATTAATTGCATTTGTCCTTCATGCGAACAACGGACAAACACATTGGAAAGAGATGCATTGTATAAAGGTAATTGATGTTAAGCGAATATGTGAGTATACATTAGCTATTAAATGAAAAAGAATGTCTAATGTGATTCTGGTATGCTGGCCATTCCGTTGAAATAATTTTCAATATGGTTCTCATTCTTATTTCATTTGAGATCTTGCCAAAGAAATAAATGGGATCACCAGAGTCATTCTACTTCCTTCATTCTAAGTAAACCCTTTAGAAGTTTTTTTAACCACAATTGTCAAGTTACACTTTGCACCCCAGCCTTATGAGGTGCTAATTAATTACTTTTAAAATGAACAAATCTTGACTAGAAACAAGAATAATTCGATTAGGTGGTCATGTGGTTTTTATTGTCATACACAGGCACCTCTGTCTATAACCGCAGACCTAAAAATTTAAGAAATATGAATACTTTTCCTCACTTTGTATAATGAGGCAATTAACTGTTACTGAGGTGTCTGAATGAATGCCCATCTTTCTGAAACATGTACTTGCGTGTGAGGTGTGTGAGACGTAAACACAAGAATCTCAGTCATGGTTGGAACAGCCGACGGGCTCCGTCTCACTCTGCAGTTAGGCACTGGGTCTGCAGTACCAATTACTTGATGTGGCTTACAGTTTGTATGACACCAAGTACTTTCAAACTAAGTTCAATTTGCAACTAATAACTGTAATGGATGTTACAGCTACTTTTCCCTACTTCGACATTAGTCCTTTATTATAAAATACTGTATACATGTAAATTTCACCTAATTACATTGGCTCATCAATCTGTTATTTCTCAATTATATAACAAAATAGTTACCTAAAGAGATTTATGGGTAAAGTGCTAGGAAATAATTTTAAGGCTTCAGAAACCTTTATTTGCATATTCTAATTAGCAGTTTATTAATCTTAAATGCATAAGGAAATTAACTGCAGCTTAATCTCATAAAATTCATCACTGTACTCCTTTATTACACTGCCTTGATATACATTATTTTGTAGCAGCTTATGTATTAGAGTAATGGTAAGAAGATAGAAAATCCCATCTCCTCATTCCAATTACAAGTCTTTCCCTACTTACACACTCACCTACATTACATTAAAATTTTTATACCTTCTAGTAACTTTGGCTTTCAATGAATTATTTCAATATTTTCTATTTTTCTCCAACAACCCTTCCTAATCCCCCCTTTCAGAGAATCTCTCCAATATCTTGAAAAGCAGACATAAGAATATCTTTGTTGTTTTTTTTTTTAAAGATTTTATTTAATTATTTGACACAGAAAGAGAGAGTACAAGTAGGCAGAGAGGCAGGCAGAGAGACAGGGAGAGGAGGAAGCAGGCTCCCTGCTGAGCAGAGAACCCGATGCGGGCCTCGATCCCAGGACGCTGAGATCATGACCTGAGCCGAAAGCAGAGGCTTTAACCCACTGAGCCACCCAGGCGAATATCTTTGTATTGAGAAAACAGTTTTCGAGATCATCAGGTGATAATGTTCGTGAAGGCAATTATATCCAGTCAAATCACTTCTACATGCCAGAAACTGGGTATAATGCTCAGGACGGAAGGTAAACTGGAGAAGATCCCAGCTCCGGAGAGTTCTAAAACATAGTTCTCTGGGAAGAGAAGTGTAATTTCTCCTGGTCCAGCCCTGCCTGGTACTGGGAATACATTTCAGGAAGTTCTGGTATGCCTTTAAGTTCCTGGGGTTCATGCCTGGGGCCTTTACTCCCCAAAGCACAAATGCAGCTCACTGAGGTCTTTCTGCAGACTTCAATGAAGAATGGTATTCATTTAGGTGCTACAAGAAGGCACTGTTTTGTCATACCAGGAAGTCTGGAGATTTAAGAAAAGCTTAAGTCTTTACCATTTCACAAGGTGCACAGTGAGTTTCCAAGTCCAACCTATTCCCATAAAAACCAAGTGAAACAAACACAAACAACTGAGGACAGTAAAGATCATATACTTCAGTCTCTCTTTTATGTAAAACTGGACTTTTATACACATTTTATATATATATATATATATATATATATATATACACACACACACACACATTAAGTAGGGAAAAGTATTTGTTATACTCATTACAGTTATTAGTTGCAATTATAACCTAGTTTGAGAGAACTACAACTGTACCGTATACTATGTGTATATATATACAGAGAGAGAGAGAGAGACAGACAGACAGACAGACAGAGATGGGCAGAAAGGCAGAGAGAGAATGAGAACACAACAGTAACATTGGAATGACTCTACTTCCTCAGAGTGACTTCTTCAGATCAAAGTCTACTTTCTTTGATTTACATGGTCCACAGTTGATATTTAGGGGATATTTCCTGGTTTGACAGCAACAGTTAAAATATAGAAATACTTCTGTACAGTTGGTAGACATCTACTGCTTAAGCCCCCTGAATCTAGTGCAATATGCTCTGTACCAAATGTCTGGGGCCCTCCCCCAAAACTCTCTCCTCAAATGTTTCCACATCTCAGATATGGCTGGGGGCCCCAAGATAGTGCTTTGGTGCTGCTTTAGCACTCGAGTCCATTCTAAATGGTCAGTGCCCACGATATAGGAGTGGTTGAATGCTATAAATACCACTCCTGATATGTCCCAATATGCTTGATTAACACCACCATTATCAAAAAACGTAGAAGAGACTCCCATGATAGTACAGCTGTGGTCCTTCAGAAGCACTACAGTTATTATATAAATATGCACAGTAGCCCAAATATGTTTCAGGAATAAGAACAGGTAAGTGTGGTTCCACATCTTTATGCTGCAAATATACTACACTTTCTTACACACATGCTCCACGTGAGTGGAAGTCTGATACTTCCATATTGCAAGTCTGATACAATATCCATATTATTCACTGCTATTTGGGTGATAACTGTATAAAGTGACTGAAGTGGAAATTTGAGTGAAGGTATAGGTTACAGATCCGCTTAAAGCAGGAAGGAATGGATGAAATTCAGAATCTGTACCCAGTAGAATTAAAACAAAAACCAGAAAACAAAAAAAGAGAGAGAAGCTAGGACCTTCAGAGCTGACCAATTTGAATCAGCACAGCTAAGAGCATCTTTATAAATTTTCACCTTAGTTCATTTAACTCAGGTCCTTCTTGCAATCCTGATTTAAGTTTCTGGGTTCATTTTTAATGAGTTCTGAATCTTCAAATTATGATCCTGGCCTGGAAACTAAAGACCTCTTAAATTAACCAAAGTAAGTGTTAGAGAAATAAAATAAGCAAGGCACAAGGGCATTTGTTGAAAAACTGGTATTCTTTAGTTCCCTGAATGGAGTCAAATGGGGGAGGGTACTTATGAGGCAGATTAAAAACACTAAAAACATTTTGATTGGTTCCATAGCCCCAGACCAAGAAGCAAGGGCCACAAAACAGTCAGGAGACCAAAGCCATCAGACGATTACCAATTGACTGCCGATTTTTATTGGTGAGAAAATAAATAAACTGTTATAATATGGCCAGGTTTTTGAAATACACTGCCCATTTTGAGTCTCCTTTGAATCTACTTCTTCAATCTATTTTTCAATTAATAGCTTCTAGGAAGGAATGTCTAAACAAAACAAAAACAAAAACAAAAACTCCAGACACCTTTTTCCCCCTTATTGTCTGTTTATGATTTGTTTGTTTCTCCGTGGGGAAAGCAAAACCAAGAAAAATCAAAACACAAGCATTATTTAGATGATTGGCAGACTATTTCCTCCGTGTATGGTATTATAGAAATGGATGTCCCCGAACCAAAACCATAAAAGATGTTTATTATATTTCTGAAAACATTTGTTTCCTTAATTATGTTTTTCAGAGAGCTCCTTCCCTAAATCTTGCAGATAATGGATCACACTGTAAGATGTCACCTCAAGTTATCACACTCATACATCACTCTGCTCTTCACAGTGAAACTGATAAAAACGGATAAGTCACCAGAGAAGGAATGACATGGTCTCATTAAAAATAGACATACCACAGACTTCTTTTGAAAATTCCTCCAAGGTAGGTACACTAGTTGAAAAGAGGTTTTAAATGTAATTTTCAAACATTTCTATTTAATTATGGCAAGACTCTATGTGTAGCATCGCTTGGCCCCATGGTTTTCTAAAGAAAAGTTTCAAACGTCTTTGAATTTTGCCTGTAAGATCATTAAGCACATCTCTAATTTAGCTCTTTCGTCAGATTCACTTATTCTGTGTGGACTGAATCCTTTCCCACCCCCCACTTATAAGTAGTAAAATATATGTGTTTTTAGTTGCTCTTTAAATTTCATAAACCAAAATAACATATGGCTGCTTACAAAGATCTAATTAGCACATTTACCTAAATATGCTTTCCATGGTTCTGAAGACGCGAAAATTAAAATGCAAATTGTAATGTGTACATGAGAACCAAGGGAGAGCAACTTTAACTATGCTGTCTGCAGGCGCAGGCTCTCCATGCTCTTAGCTGACCATCATTTCTGATCTTGCCCTGGGCAGAGAAGGCAGAGCCTTTGTCTCCAAGTCAGGAGCCTTCGTCTTGTGGTCTCCTAAGACAGTATTAACCAAGCTAAGGGCCTTAATGACATATTATTAATGTAGCAAAGAATCAGCTCAGACACCCAGCGTCTTCTCATTAATGCCGCAACAGAAATCAACAACAAAGAGAATAACCATTAGGGAGGAAGAAAGTTCAGTTATCAGTAAAATAATTCTAGCATAATTAATTTTGTGGGAGAGCAATCCAAAAAGGTTTTCTGGACAAGATACACCTTCAGAACGATTTCAAAGCCCTCTGAGACTGTTAGGCATTGGTATAAAACAGCTGGAAGGCAGTAAGAACTTTGGGAGAGCAGAGTTTTGATGAGCTTAGCTGAAGACTCATGTAGCCGTCTTGGGAAGGTGTATGTATACAATAACAGGATTCGGGTCAAGTTAGAAAGAAAGGATCAGCTGGTAGTAAAACCATGATAGGTCATTAATTTTTGATATGTATGGACTATTTGGAAAGTCATTAAATTACATCTATGCATATTTAATTGTTTTAGGGGATGATGAGGTTCAAAAAGGAATCTGTGTTGCCCTTGTCTTTTGTAAATCTAGCAGGTTTTAGGGGATCGTGGATAACAGCAGCTAGCAATAAACACTAGTACGAAGCACTTAACAAACATCACTTCCACTTAAGCCTTACAACAATCCCATGAGGAAACATCCTTCTAATTGGACACAATTACTCATATTTCTATTCTTTAATACAGATGTGATTCATGTACTTTGTCTTTTGTGATTTCTGTTATACGAAGAGGAAAGAGGGACTCCATAGAAACCGAAGCCAATAAAATTATTCACCAGAAAAAACCCTACACAAACAAAAAAACACACGGTCTCTTAAAAAGCAATTGTAACTGCCATTTATCAGCAAAGCACTGGGCTAATTGCTATATACATATTATCTCACGATATACACTATTATCTCACACAATATTGCAAAGCCAATATCATTACCACTCCCGTTGCACAGAAGAGGTAAACCAATACTCTGAAGAATTATGGACGTGATGGCATTTCCTCAATGTAAGTGGCAAAGCCAGGCTTCTAATCCAGCTTCTCCTAACTCCCAAATCTGCTCTTAAGCCTTTGATATGGATTCAAGTGTATCCCCCCCACCCAAAAGATACATCCAAGTCCTAACCCCTACTTCCCGTGAATGTGATCTTATTTGGAAATAGGGTCTTTGTGGATGTAATTAAGTTAAGATCTCAAAATAAAACCAGCATGGATCTAGGATGGCCTGTAATTCCAGTGACTGTGTCTTTCTATGAGGGAGGAGGCTGTAGACACATGAGACACAGAGAAGGCCAGGTGAAGACAGAGCAGAGACTGGAGTGATGCCACCGTAAGCCAAGGAAGGCCTGGAGCCCCAAAAGTTGGAAGAGGCAGGAAGGAGTCTCTCCTAGAGCCTTCAGAGGCAGTCCGGCCCTGACCACACCCCAAACTTTTGGCCTCTACAATTATTAGAGGACACACTGTTGTGGTTTTAAGCCACCAAGTTTGTGGTAATTGGTGGTAGCTGCCCTAGGAAACTAATACACCCCTGGTAAAAGGAATGATCCTCTAAGGAGGAAGATCTAAGATAAACAGCTGTAAGAAAGGAGGAAATAAACAGCTGATGATGCACATTTTTTAATAAGACACACAAAAATCTTCTGAACTGAATGCTTTAAAAACTTCTTCAGTTATCAACTGGGAAACCTCAACCCTGCGTAAGGAAACTCTCACCTTACCTTACTTGGAGAAAAAACAAGTGACAATCTTCATTTTATGTTGTGATAAGGAATGGATTTTATGTACAAGTTTCAACTACCAGTGTAAATTTCTTTGGGTCTTATCATGATGAAGATAATTACTTGAACTCTATCGCATTTAAACAACTATGTAAAAGATATTTTCTCCGAGATTCTGCTGTCCACTATCTCAAAAACTCAGCATGGCACATTGAAATACTACTTACATGAATAACTCTCTATAAATAATACTGTATTGTTATACCACTCATTTTTTTTACAATAGGAGAGCTTTCTTTATAAAGAAAAACTCTAATATCACGTCTTTTCATTGCCTGCAGCTTTCAACATTTTCAGAGGCAGAAACTATAGTAATAGCAGTTTGCAAATGAAGTGGTTCAAAAATCTTAAGCTGCAATTTTCTCCCAAACAAAACAACAACAACTAAAAAAAAAAAATCTCTAAGGAGAGATGAAACTGTAAAGTCTTTTATTTGGTATTCAGATGTTGCTGGATATGCTTTCAACAAAAATATCCTCCATTTAAATAGCATCCACATCTTTCCACCAAAATCTTTTCTTCCATATTATCTGCCCACAATGAAAATGAGGCTTAGCATCTCATGCTAGCCCAATTATTCAGATGCATTATTCATTTCCTTTCTGCTTCTGTATTCCAGTCTGAAATTTCCTTCAGAATTAAAAAAAAATAATAAAAGTAAATAGAGCTACACTATATCTCTTGTTTATTAAACCTCCCCCGAACAGTCAGTGTTGTTAATGACACACCACTTACATTTAATGGAAGCATTCAAAGACATTCTGGCACGTGTTTTATTATCGCTACCTCATGAGGTTTGAATTTTTTGGAAAGCTTCAACTAATGATTATATCACTTAACATGTATTAAAAATCAGTTTTTGAAGTCCTGAGGAAATACAGTCCTGATTTCTACCTCTTCAACTACCTCTGATGGCTTTGAACGATTTGCTTAAACTTATGTTCACTTAAAGCACAGTCTCCTCTCCACTGCTCTGCATCCGGGAATCGACTCTCTCTGCCTCCCATCTTGGTCCTTGTCCCCTGGAACTGTGGGTAGGGATGCCCGGGGCTGCAGCCATCACCAGCAGCAGGAGTTTCATCTCGATTCGACCTGAGCTGAGTGAAGCTGGCCACTGAAGGAGGGCGGACAAGAGGCGACGGTGGCTTCTCATGGGGAGGCGGGATCATGGGGTCATTTTCTCTTGTGGAGCTGCGGGGCAGCTCGCTCTAGCGGAGACGAGGGGCTTTAGACTCATCCCAGCTTCCTCCAGACTCCTGATTTGGCCTTTCCACGGATGATGACTTCACTCCTCTGGGTCTTGCTTGTTACTTGGCTAAAAAGTAGAATGAGCATGTGCAAGGATTAAATAAGGTACCGTGCATGCTAGACAGCACAGCACTCAGAGCATGGAAGATACCCAGACACAGAACTACCTTCCATTAGCTCCCACACTCCCACAACTTTGACTTTTCTGTCTACAAAAAGGAAACATAGACTCCCGGAGGGTCACCCTTAATTTGGGGAGCCACAGCTCCCTTTAATGGTTCTTCATAATATCTGCTGTGGTTAGTGAACTGAAGACTGAAGAGAAAGTTATGTGAGCAGGTGGAGCCCACAGCCTGGTGCGAGCTCATATTGCTGCATTTACTTTGGAGCCATTCCATTTGATTTAGCCTGTCCTTCCGTCCGGCAGGGACTCGGTCACTGCCCGGGGAGCACATTCATGGAAGGAGGGCATAAGTCTTGAAAACAAAATACTTGAGAGCCCCACAAAATCCCTGGACTTTAGTCACAAAGAGTAGCAGTGTTCAAAGTGTTGTTAGCTGTTCTATGGGAACAGTTTGGGAGACATTCTATATTACATCCATTTTTAGGAATTCAAACTATTTATTAGAAGATATAAAGTAAATCAACCTAGTTATTTTGACCAAGTAACTTTCCTTTTTTTCTCAGATGAGCACACTATACAGTAACTTCTCATAAGCTATAACTTGAAAACTGGACCTCTCGAGTCTGTGGTTGTAGTTGAAGGACTGTTTTCTCAGGAGCTGTTCGAACAAGAGCTACTGCTTCTTTAGAGGGCCTCTTGGAGAAGGCCTTTGTGCCCACTCTTTCTCCAGCTTCCTCCCTGCCAGTCTTCTGTGGCTGAGGCACATGCTCCAGAAGGTCAAGAGAACTTCAAGAAGGTACTAACATCCCTGCTCTATTAGATCATAGACTCGAGCCTCTTGTTGATTGCTGCTGCCATGGATTCAAGAGTAAGGGCTGACGCCACATGGAGCGCTCAGGAGAAAACACTCCAGAATGACAGAGCACTGTTGCAGATCTTTATTGGGTATATTGGGTAGCACGTTACCCCATATATTTTACAGGCTTCCATCTTCACTTTGGCAGAAGCTATTAATAACAGGAGAACATGTCGCGATGGAGAAAGAGGAATAAGGAAACACTAAGGCCACTTCTAAAATATGGGATCCTGGGTGTTATATTCTACTAATGAATCACTGAACATTGTATCAAAAACTAATGATGTACTATACCTTGGCTAATTGCATTTCAATAAAAAATAAAAAAAGATGGGATCCAGGGAGAATCAAAATTCCCAGATTTCTGGAAGAGAACAGAAGAAGCAGGATCCTCGGTTACCTGCTAGTATTGCTGTTTCCTGGAGAGATGGTGAGTATTAGAAAAATAGATAAACTTAGGGGTGAGAAGTCTAATTTGTGGCTGTAAGGAAATCATAGGTGTGGGTCCAAAGCCTGGGGTGGCAGTGATGTGACAGGCAGGAGGATGAATAAGGCCAACCGAAGATGAATGCCAGAAGTGGACAACAGTGATGCTGATGGAAGCAAAAGAAGTGTTGAATTACCTGAGCCCCTGGATGGAGCCTGGGCATGCGCAGGCACCCAGAGTCGCATTCCGGAATAACAAGTAGGGAAGCTTAGTGCAAGTGCAACAGAGTCATCGTTTCACTAACGGTAAATCTCACCAATAAACTAAGTGTCATAGTGACCCAAATAAGAATTCTCACACTCAGCATGGGCTCAGATGGAGGAAGCAGACAGCATATGGTGGATGGGAACAGAGTATGGCTTGACAGTGTTCTCCAAGAGCCTTAAAGGATATAGCCTTTGACACAAAAAATTCCACTTCAGGATTTTATTTTAATAAAATTAATTAAGGACCTATGCAAAGATATGCGTATGAGGCCATTAATTTTAGTATTAGAGTAAAGGGTTTTGATAAAACTTTATTTAGACATTAAAATTTATATTGCAGAAATATACTTATTTGTAGTGAAAGTTTCTCACTGCATTTTAAAAAATTAAGTAACGCAAACGCAAGTATCATCTTATTTTGTGTCATAAAGCACAAGCAGGGAAAAGTCTAGTGGAGCGACACCGGAGATGTGAGAACTTATCCCTGGGTGGTGGACTTCAGGTGGTTTTTAATATCTCATCTCTGTTTGCTTTTCTAAACTTAATTAATAACTTTCCTTTGTTTATCCGAGTTTTATTTTTCCTACGGTTAATATACATTAGTTATTCTGAGAAAAAAGGTAACGTTTTTAGGAAGAGCTGACGTCACTGCATACCCACCGGAATGGCTACAGTGACATGCTACCGAAGGCCGGCAAGGATGTGGAGTAAGAGGAATGATCCCACACTGTTGGGATGATGTCAACTGGGTGGAATTACCCTGGAAAACTGGCAGCATCTATTAAAGCTGAACATACACATAGGCTCTGACCCCAAATCTGTATCTTACATACGTGTGTGTGTGTGTGTGTGTGTGTGTGTGTGTGTGTGTGTGTACACACACAAGACTGTTCACGGCAGCAGCATCTGGATCACTTCCCACCTGGAAACAACTGAGATGTGCGCCTACAGGAAAACCGCACAGGTTGTCCGATACCCACACCCACATACACACCAATGAGAATGAACTGCGTTACCTTCGACATAGATGCATCTGCCACATTTAATACTGAGCAAAGGGAGCGAGATACAAAAGAGTACATACTGTATTCTCACAGAAAGTTCAAAATCAGGAAAAGACATTTGTGGATTCAGAAGTTGGGAGAGTGGTTGTGTCTGTGGGGAAGTAGGTTCTGGAAGGGTTGCCAAGGGTCTGCTGGGGCACAGTAGTATTTTATTTCTTGGTCTGGGTCCTGGTTACATAAGTGAATTTGCTTTGTGAAAAGTGATCGAACTTTACAGTTAGTGATTTTCAGACATATCTCTATGGATATTGTACCTCAACAAAATTCGACCTCGCGCCAAGAGCTGGTTTCAGGCTGGGGACAGGATTCGGGTGGGAGCTGTGGGCCCGCAGCCCCGGCACGGTGTGGGGGGGAGGGGGGAGGGGCTGGTAACTGAGAGACTAGGTGGAGAACCACTAGAACCCGATCTGAATCTCTTTGGGGGGCTCTGTCTGAGCTGTGTCACAACTGGAAGAGGGACAGGTGAGGCCAGAGATACAGTCAGGGGACAGGGCATGAAAGGCCCTGTAAAGTTAAGATAAGGATTCTGGTTTTCATTCTCAATGTGATGGGAAGCCATTTCTATTTGCAGCCTAGGTCCAAAGAGATTTCGGAAGAATAAAAGAGCAGGAGCCTCATGGTGCTGCTGGCGAGCGGCAACAGCAGCAAAATCTCAGAATGTTCCATTTAGTGTTTGGGCTAAAACACATCCTTACCTTGAAGGAGAAAAAAAACTGAACAGAATTCTGAGGATCAATCTTACAACTGTGGCAGAAAAACGAAAAAGATGCAGAGAGAGCAAGACTACACAATCTTGTGACAGATTTTTGCCATTATGTAAGAGCTTGCAGACGCAGCGGCAGGTTTAGAAGCAGGTGAAATGTTATTCTGGAATAAAAGAAAATAACTTTTCCCTTTATGTTAGCCAGACACCCTGCTTCCTCTTCCCATCTAAAAAAAAAAAAAAAAAGAAAAAAGAAAAAAGAAAAAGAAAAGAAAACTCTTGAAAAACAAACAAACCCCCAAACCTATTCACTGTCCTTTTGCTGCCACCATAGACAAATATCTAAATGAAATGGTCTCCGTGCTGTCAGATGCCCTGAAACCATTTGGCATTTTTTCCTGGCCAGAAATGTGTTTAAGAGAAATGCAATATTCTTAATTGGTGATATTCACCTAAAAATAAAAACAGGGTTTTATAATGGCAATCGTGAAAATGGAAATAATTACATTGTAAAGTAAAATCTCCCAAAATCTAATAGTTTATTTTGAAAGAAAAAGGGACTAAGAAAATGGGGTAATTGAAACTAACAACGAGAATGGCAATTTTAAAAATAAAAAAAATTTGACTCAATTTAAAATTTGTGTCATTATTTGACAATTATAAATATTAGACTATGTTGAAACATCACTATATTGAGGGAAAATGAATAAGATGGGTCAAGAAATTTTGTCCAACTAGATTAACACTACTTTACCTTAAAAATATCACCCAAATGGATAAAGGATTTTCCCAGAGAAATAAAATTAGAGCTGTGTTTTTGTTACATCAAAAGAAAATCAATCATTATGTGGATTTCTAGGTATCTTTGACATAGGTACTAATAAAAATATTGTAAGGAACTTGTATAACACCCACTAGGTTTGACTTCTATAGATTTTTTTTTAAAGATTTTACTTATTTATTTGAGACAGAGAGAGCAGGAGTGGTGGGGAGGGGCAGAGGGAGAGGGAGAAGCAGACTCCCCACTGAGCAAGGAGACTGACATGGGGCTCAGTCTCAGCACCCTGAGATCATGACCTGAGCCGAAGGCAGACACTAAACCGACTGAGCCACCCAGGTGCCCCTTCTGTAGATTTACAAACAGGCAATTTTTGTTCTCACAGAATATGGTAAGCAACTTCATAATATTCTTACTGTAATTATTAATTATACAAAATATAAACATAAAAGTGATTAAATATGCTAAACCTGTATCCTTTCAACTACCAAAAATTATCTCATGCTCAACGGACTTTCTTGAACAGGTCACCTCTTAATTCTTAGGGGCAAGATGAACAATTTCAATGATTAGTCTTGACTACATGTTCTCTGACCTTTTACTACAAATTCATGAACAGAAAGCACTAGGGTCCGGATGGCCATATTTGTTTTGTTCATATTAATTGCTGGGAATTTTTCTCAGCAAGAAAAAAAAGAAAAGAAAAGAAATGTTAAATCATTGGTTTCATCCGAGATAGAAAAGAAAACCTGCTTTTATGTTTCCAGTGTCATCACTTCATGCACTGAAGCTAAGTGACGACAAAGGCTCTCATCTTCCTCTGACAAGCAGACAACCTAGGTGTGTGATGACCTCAGACCACGATGACTCAGAGGTGATCAGGGTGGTGTCCAGAAGAAAGTGTAGGTTTCAGCATCCAAATGAGGCTGTGCTCGCCAGTCAGTGAGTGTCTCAGGGGCACCCCTCACGTGTTCAAACTCGCCAGAACCTCATTTTTCTCACCCATGTAATATGACTAACAATATCTACCTCCTAACATTCTTTGAACCGTAGAACAGGTAACAGGGGCGCCTGGGTGGCTCTGTCAGTTAAGTGTCTGACTTCTGCTCAGGTTGTGCTCTCAGGGCCCTGGGATCAAGTCCCGAGTCAGACTCCACACTCTGCGGGGAGTCTACTTGAGGTTCTCTCTGTCCCTCTCCCTCTGCCCCTCCCCTTGCTCTCTCTCTCAAATACATAAAATCTTAAAAATAAAATAAAACATAACAAAAGACGACACGAAGTTGCCTGGCTAAGAGTCGATGTTATATAATGTTATTTTCCTTCTCTCTTTTGTGTGTGGAAAGAAAATTTAACAATAATATCCTATTTATCCACAGTACTGCCAAAAGCATTGCTCCTCTGGGTGGAGTCCTAGTTAGTGGACACTAAAATCATATGATTGGGAGTAAGATGACACCTCTTCTTCTCGTTTTTTGTAGATTGCGCACTGATCCATAAGATGAAAGATGGTGCATTCATTTGCTAGGGCTTCCAAAACAAAATGCCATAGACTGGATCCCTTAAACCAGAGAAATCTATTTTCTCAGAGCTCTGGAGACTCCAAGTCCACGAGCAGGACATGGGCAGTCTTCTGTGCTGCGAGGCCTCTCTCCTCGGCTTGTGGCTGGCTGCCTTCTTGCGGCATCTTCATCTGCTCTCTCTTCTGTGTGCATTTCCGGTGTCTCTCTGTGCGTCCTGAGTCGTCTTCTAAGGACCCAGGGCAGATTGGGTCAGAGCCTATCCTAACAGCCTCATTTCAACTCAATTACCTCTCTAATGGCCTTATCTCCAAATGCAGTCACATTCTGGAGTAGGGGTTCGGGCTTCAACCATGAATTTGGCCGGGAGGATACAATCATAGGCATACAAACTGCAGTGGGGACTACAGGAGTGACTTCAATAGTTTCAATTATTTAAATGCTTTTAGTCCTAAGAAGGAGCAAAATGATATATCAGTAGAGAGGTTTTCTCCCCTAGGATATTACTGAAGGGCCAAACATGAGGTATATGGAAGATGAGGTTAAACATCATTCGTGGACTCTGAGTATTTGGAATAATTTTGGAGTATCGGTTACCCCTGATTAAAAAAAAAAAGTTCTTTCATACCAAATCTATTATAGGCAACAATACCTCTGAGTATCACATGTACATTTCAGGGGTTGGCCTGGCCCCTAGCTGCACTCTCTGCTTTGGGGTGCTGCTCTTTTGTACATATCATGTCTGTTTTTAGTTCAGCTAAGGCTGGGGTTCTTAACCTAGCAGCTGTGGGTGGGCATGTGGAGACTCTAGCGTCTCCCTGAAATATACGCAAAAACGTGCGCATGACCCCATATCATTTCCCTCCGAAGATGCTTCATTTGTCTTCGCAGACCACTGAAAGGGCTTTTGCGTTTTGTCCTTCAATCGTTCCACTATTCATTATAATAACGTTGATGACTATGTGCTGGGCACGGTTCTACATGCTAGTAATACAGCGATGACTAGAAAGGCAACAGCCCTGTTCTTACGGAGCTTACATTCTTGATCCAAAAACAGGCTAGGAAGCCCTAATCTAAAGCTTAACATAACTCTGTTATCACTGTTCTTCTTTGTATTCCAAAAATGAATAATTACCCTACTTGATTGGTTTACACATGAGTATTTTCCAAGTCATTTATAAGCATTAAGAGGTTTATTTGTTACCATTAAAGAATTAATTATGGGAAATCATGTTTACTACTTCTAAAATTATATCTCTATATAAAACTGTATATATATATGCTTATATACAAATTATATATTTATATATGATCATATAAAAACTTTTCTAAGTTATTTCACTACTATGCATTTCCACTCCCTAAATAAAATGACAAATGCATATTAGCTTAATATTCTGTTAATATCATAGGGATTCGATAGATTTTGCTACACAGAAAACTGGACGCTATCTTCATTCTCTGCAGAACTTAGCCAAGTGATTTCTATGGAGTAGCTATTCAGGAGAGGTTCATACAAAGAACTGACGCATAACAGGATGGATGGATGAGTGAATAAACGAACAAGTCCACATGTAGAAATACAGGGTTGGAAAAACACCACCATTTGGGGGGCTGTGATTACAAACAGTATACAAACCAGGAGCTCTACAACTCCCTTTCAAGAGGGGCACACCATGGAAAGCCAGTTCCTACAGGCTGCATGGTCTGGGCCAGGCTGCTTTCAGGTACCTGCATAGGCCTCTTACAGATCAAGAGAAAGAATAAATTAGGCCTTGCGTCTCACTGAACCTGTCTCTTAGGTAAGCAGAAGCCACAAAGCCCTTCTGGTCCTGGGTTTCCCTCTCTCCACAGCATATTTCTTGAACCGAAGGGACTTTATTTAGCTCCCCCCCCCTTTTTTTAACGGTGCTGCAGTAAGATACTATTTCCAGGCTCATATACAAGGTGCTCTGATGCAGAGAACTCCCTGGGACCAAAACCACACACTAGACCTGAAGAGTTTCCTCTTTTCTAAAGAATATACCATAGAAATTTTAAGGAATAAAATAAAAATGAATCACCAATTGTTGGGGCCATGTTGAAATCAATCGACTTTCTTGGCTTTTGAGAAATTAATAAAACATTTAATTTGGTTGTGTTAATTTGCTAGATGTTCTAGGTAAGCAAATGATAGAGGCCACTGGGCCCAGAAAAGTTACTGAAATTTTCCAGAACTCTTTTTTTTTTAAATGTAATAACTGCACAAGCCCAAAGCAATGAAAAACACAGAAATAATGAACTATTAAGCTAATGAGTTAGCGCCAATAGGAATTCCTATAACCAAATTCTGAGTGGGCTACACTCTTAAGGTAAGAAGTATCCATTACTCACCCACACTCATACAAGAGTACCATCTGCTACTTGATGGTATCACTTGTCTCTTTGCAAAAAAGAAGCCTTTAGGGATGGTAGGCCTGATGTTCTGGGCTAATTATAAGTTAGATAATTATATCTTGCTTAGCTACATTTCCCAAGTAGTTTATCTGAATTTCCTGCCTAACCCCTACACCTTAATTTTATTTCTTACTCTGACTCTTGCCAAGAGCTGCAGTGCACTGTTAATCAGCTCCTTGATTCAGGAGCAGATGTAGGGACTGTGCCATCCCATCAGTGGGCTAAATGACTCCTAACAACACTGTCCTTTAGGCCATGGTGTAGATGCAGAACCTGGAACGTGGTTTGTAAAAGAGTCCTTAAAGAGGGGAGGGTACTTATTGGGCAAAGTGTCTGATGCTGCATTTGTGTTATATAAATCACATTGGGGTTGTTGCATACTTGATTAATATTTGTACCATCTGAGTATTATAAATTGGTATTGAATTTTCTAAGAAAAGATTGGCCTTTTTTGTAAGCCTATAAGAATGCCAAGACAAAGATACACGTCCTGAGAGTCTACGGTGTTGGAGCACTGAGGGAGAGAGTTTGCTACTTTTATTAGTGTCAGAGATATGAAGAGCAAATGGCTTTGGTGACTGACTTTCCATTAGGGTAGCGCTCTGTCATGGCGCAGGCTGGTAAACTAGAGGGTAAGAAGCAATCACGAAGGAGGCCCCTGAATTTGGAAGGTCAGAGCAGAGGAACTTTCTCCAAAGCCCACAGTACCACTAAGTTCTACTGAAGAACTCATGGAGCTGCCTTAGCCAGTGGACTGTGCCTCAAAGTGGGGAGATGACCTTTACTAAATTGGGTTAAACATTTCTTTGGCCAAAATTCTGTTTCCAGAAATAAAAATATACAGCTTAGAGTTAAAATGCACGGATGTTAGAAAAGATGAGTTACAGAAAGAAAAGTGACAGTATATTCTCGAAGTATAACCCCAAATATGCAATAACCCCATCTGGG
The DNA here is from genome assembly GCA_002007465.1 of Ailurus styani. Taxonomy (NCBI): domain Eukaryota; kingdom Metazoa; phylum Chordata; class Mammalia; order Carnivora; family Ailuridae; genus Ailurus; species Ailurus styani. Next base: position 1,680,363 of record LNAC01000182.1, read on the forward strand.
CCCTTGAGACAAAGGGAGGGAGAGCGCAGAAGCTAGGGCCTTTGGGGCTGGGTTCAGAGGTGCCTTACCTCTAGGATATGGCGGGAGGGCGGGGCAGGGCCTGGTGCAGGAAAGAAGCCCAGGATAGATACCATCATCTTCAGGAAACGGTTTGTAATCGGTTTATGACAACCACAAGCAGGACAGCAGTCCCTTGAAAACAGGTGGCTGGATATCAGCACTTACATTTGAATGTGTATAGGTGGGTGCTGCTGACCGGGGAGAGCAAGGTTCCCTCTGTCCCACACACCCTTTAGCATGGGCCTCACTCAACGATGCCTTCGGGGCCAATGTTGGGTACAGTGTGATTCCGGAGGCTCACCAGCCTCCCACCTTCCTACTTCTCTTTAGAAGGAGGCTGTTTAAAACCACTCGAGGCGATCCCTGCCTTAGGGGCCCAGGTCTGAGTCATTTCTGAACCATCCACAATAATTAGCTTAGTAGCTTAGAAAGAATGGATGGTCAATAAACATTGGTTCAGAGAATGAATGGCTAGATGAAGGAATGAAAAGCAATTTCAAAATTAAATATGTAGGATTTTAAACGTGAAACAATATGTACAAGGTGATGCAGTGACTGGAAACGTTATGCTAAAATTTAATGAAGCAACAAATGTAAAATGTCTGGCAGCCACAGAGTCTTCCCCGTCTCTGTAAGGAAGATTTTAAAGCAAGGCAAGAGGAGCGCGAGGTCTCCTATGAGACTGAAGGGAGCAGCGACGGCGGCGGGGGTGGGGGGT
>LNAC01000182.1:1681355-1747704 GCA_002007465.1 Ailurus styani
TGGGGGGTGGGGGGGAGACAGGGTGTGGGGTAAAAGTGCCATCTCAGCAGGAGAGCCCCCAAACTGGTACCACCTTGCATAAGCAGAGTTGGTCGGAAAACAGGCACCCAATAGACAACAGGGAAGAGAAGGTTCTCCATTAAAAGAAAAAAGGTGCCAAACGGAGGGAATAAACTGCAACAGACAGACTCTTCTGGAGAACCTCGATAAGGGCTGGCTTATTTACCACAACAGTTTGTGCCTGAATCAAAGCTGCGTATAGGCGTTTGTCTGGTCCCGCACAGCACGGCGTAATCCACGCGACCACGGCTTTGCGTGGCTCATAAGCAGACATGAACATTTTTGATACAAGTGGCATAGTTAGAAAGAAATCCAAATCCCAATGTATTAATTAAAGTATCATTTTACATTCTGAGGACATCCAGGTGGGCTCTCGGGAGTGCAAACAAATCAGAAGATAGGAAATTATTTTTAATATTTGCAAACACTGAGAAAATATTTGTGTTTTGTTATTTTGTGTTCCACCTCATTTCAGTTTCTTTGTTATTCTTTCAAAGCAATCTCTTAGGGAAAAAAGGCATTATGCAAATTTCACATCAAGTGATGTTTTATATTACATCACCTCATTAGGCACATCCTAGTAGGTTTCAGGAGCTCTTTAAAATAAAATCCATTCACTTCTCTCCTTCTCCTTCCCAGGGGTAAATCTGCTGTCAATCTTAAACAACTTTAATATGTTTGGCTATAAATTAATTATATTACTCTCGAGCCATTCCCATTTATATTTCTTCTGCCCTAGCTTTCTTTGTATTATCGTATGATAGCTTTCTGGTGGCGTTCCATGCAAAACACACACGGCCTGCCTTCTATTTGCAACAGTAACACATGGATAAATAGTAAGGCTTATTCACCTCAATGGCTTCACCATCTTGGTAGTATGTTATCACAAAAGCTTCCAGGGAGTAGATGGTTGAACATTAAGACTTTTTTGCTGAGCAAGTACTTCTTTATCTTCACAGTCAGTTCCAAATTGGAAGCTCTAATATGATGAAAATGATCAAAATAGCTATAAAACCTACTAAGAAGTAAAGCACTATATCTGCATATTCCATTTGATCCCTGTGGGGAGCCCAAAACCAAGTTTCTGGGCAATGAATGCAAACATCTCAATCAAAATGATGATGATTTCCCTCTCAGAACTGGAAAAACAGCAAGGATTCACTTATATGTAGGCCACATCTTCTAAGTCTACACAACTTTTCTTTCCTTTGTCATTCCTTGTCTTTGAAAAGGAGGTTCAGTTCTCTGTGTGCAATAACGCAGCACCGGAAATATCCCCCCCGCCCAACAAAATAGAAGACTGGAAAGAACTTTAAGAAATCATTTCTGTTGTCTTCGGTTGTCAGTAGGAGGTCTTGAGGACTTCCCTGAAGAGTCTTAAAGATCATCCTCTGCTAGATGAACCAAAATATCAACGCAAAGTAAGGACTGGAATCAAATTACCACTTTGTGACCACAAATTACCATTAGGTGACCAACACGACCAACACTCCACTGTAATCTGACTGAATGTATTAACAAAGCTAACTAATAAAAGACAGGGGCAGAAGGAATCTAGATAGCAAAGACAGGTGAGAGGGTACGGAGCAAGACAAACTTTGCATGACTGCAGCCTAAGAGAAAGGGCTCCATGGCCCAAAGATAGCCTAGTCCTTCTCTCAAAACCTAATTCACTCCTCCTGTTCCCCGTCCATGCTCAAGAAGCAAGCATCTGATTCTAATCTGGCTCCCCATGTGGTAGCCCTATAGGGAGCGATTGGTCAGGGTAGAGAACAAAAGCACCCAGTCCTTCCAGCATTCCATTTTTCATTACAAATTGATACACCGGCATCCTGGTTTATGTTTGGCTCTCCTAGAAAGTGCCAGCCAGACCATCCTATCCCTTCTGCAGTTACTCTTCTCACTTTAAATTAATACAGTGGCATTTTGATGGTAGACCTCAATCTCCCAGACTCTGATTATATCTGAGATCAAACTAGAGTATGCTGATAAATCAAGTTCTATCAAAAGAATCTGAATCGTAGAAAACTCATTAAGGTAATGTCAGCTATCTTGAGAGACAGCCTTCCAGGCTTCTCCACGTGATGCAATTTCAGCTACCAGAATTTGATGCAAGCTAAGTTTCTTTTCCTTTCTGAAACTTCTACGCATTTCATCTACACTATCCTAAGAAGTTGCTTTGAATAAAATCTCTACTAAATCCTTTCTAATATAAGTGAAGCCCAATTTCTTTGTTTTTCTACTTTCTCATTAAAAATGAAATTTCCAAGGCAGTTCAACAGTATTTTTATTTTCTCAAGGACTTCTCTTTTTTATAGACCTTTCTCCTACATACATAACCCCAATTATAATTCTCCTCCTCAGATCGTTTATGTTTTTTTTAAATTTCTCTGAACTATGCCTATACATATTTTATATATTTCACTTGGGTTAGAGTGCCCCTGTCTTGAGGTGATGTCCAAAACAGAACAACAACTCTGAGGGGCAGGTCCTTAAAAAAAAAAGAACTGGTTATATATTTCCAGACGATTCTTACTCCAGATGATTCTTTTATACGTATTTATATTACTTTAGATCTTTATTTCCCATATTTGTCCAAAGCTGGCCCCTCTCTACTGAATACATATTTGTTCTTGGTAAAACACTCTGGCTTTAGCAGTATGGTATCAAACTATATTTACTTTTAATATTTTCCACCTCTGTCACTTCTTTTTTTTTTTTTTAAAGATTTTATTTATTCATTGGACACAGAGAGAGAGATTACAAGTAGGCAGAGAGGCAGGCAGAGAGAGAGGAGAGAGGAGGAAGCAGGCTCCCTGCCGAGCAGAGAGCCCGATGCGGGCCTCGATCCCAGGACCCTGGGATCATGACCTGAGCCGAAGGCAGCGGCTTTAACCCACTGAGCCACCCAGGCGCCCCAGCTCTGTCACTTCTGATCTGAAATTCACTTACAGTTAAAAATGTACTAAATTACAGCCAACTTTTAGTTCTTTCCGGCCTGATTATTTTCCCCACAAATGATGTTTTCAACTCCAGTAGCAAACACCTACTCTTATAAGTAGTTCGACTTCTTTGAATTTCAAATAAGCTCTGTGTGTTGTTACTTTCATGAAATCTATCAGAACTAGCCAGTTTCATGGAGGAATTCTGCTTGACTTAGTGATTTTTGGAACCATATAGGGTGTGTGCGTGTGGTATTTAGAATACACAGAGATACGTTAGGTTATCACAGGGACATGCACTGGTACATACCCCAACAGGTGAAAAAAAATACACATACTTATACATATGTATATGCATATATAAAGAGTGAAGGTGAGTTTCTTTTGAAAAGAAAAAAAAAAGAAAACATCAACATTTTGTTTTCATATCTCACATCTGAAAGTGGATAACCTTTTGCAACGTTTTTCTATTTCATCAATATACAATCACCTGTTCTGTCTGAAATACCTTGATATTAAAACATGAAAGTCAAGTGCTCTATAGAGTGAGAGGCATGTTCTTATTTCCTTCACATCAAATGTTTTTCAATACAGTTCCAAACAAATTGTCATCTAAACCATATTTTTTAATATATTTGTCAGAGCCAAATTGAGGATATTGAAAAAAAAAAGTAGAATTTCAAAATGAAGCATTTGCGGCTCTCATAAATGTCTCTTTTGGGGCGCCTGGGTGGCTCAGTGGGTTAAAGCCTCTGCCTTTGGCTCAGGTCATGATCTCAGGGTCCTGGGATCGAGGCCCGCATCGGGCTCTCTGCTCAGCGGGGAGCCTGCTTCCTCCTCTCTCTGCCTACTTGTAATCTCTCTCTGTCAAATAAATAAAATCTTAAAAAAAAAAAAATGTCTCTTTTGGCCTCCTAGCAAAAATGCTTCACCCTTTTGTTTTAATTGTGCTAAAAGCACATCCTAATTTTGCACTTTAGGAAAAATTAAAAATTTCCCCAATTAGCTTATTAGGTGGCCCCTAATAAGCCTTTTTTCTTTTGTTCTCTCTCCTTCTCTCTCTCTCTCTGCCCCCTCTCTTCCTATTGTTTTGTTTTTTAACACTTTGGTAGAAAATACATGCGAGTCTAGAGGCACATAAGCCTAGACTTTAATCTTGACTTGGACGCTTAGTACCATTTTTACTGTTTTCCTTTGGTGAATTAACCCTTCCAAAGTTCTATGTTTCTTCAGGTATAAAATGGAAATAATAATATATAATTTACAAAGTTTGGGAGATGGATGGAATGAGCCAATATATGTAAATGTCCATGGTAAGCATTTAATAAACACTAATGCCATTTTTTTCCTTTCATTGTAATTTAATTTAGAGATTTTAAAATATTATTCATCTAAGTATAGAGAGGACAATACATTTAGCCTGAATTTCAGATCCAGTACCAAGAACGGGGGGAAGAGTTATTTTCTTTAAGAGAATTTAAGATCCTCAAAATGGCTATGGCATTCTTATTTGACTAACACTCTGCAATATTATTCACTGTCCTATAAAAACGACCCAATCGGTTGGTTTTGGTAAATCACGGGCAAACAGGGTGATAGAATCCAGCTGCCTTTTTGGAGACTTAGTATTTTAGAGAAGTTCTGTCATTCACTGGTGGGGAAATAACAAAACTTGGAAGACATACTGTCTTTGAAATAAAACTCATGTATTATTTCATTTTTATCCATTCTTAAAGTGAGTTCTTTCAACTTCCTCTGAGCTTCTGTAACAGTACTTTTAGTTTGCATGGTGACGGGATCTGATTCGATTATAGAAGTAAAAATAGAAGAACACTGCAAAGTAATGTGGATGGAGTGAGGGAACTATCTTGTAGCTTTCCTAAGGTAATGGGTATGGGGTACAATTATTTGGATCAATGGAGATGTTTTCCTTTAGGCAGAGCTCTCAGCCAACAATGAGTGAATACTGTCAGGTTCCTGGTGGACACAGGCTATCTTGGTTAAAATATGGGATAATAGCACCCAGAATTTTTTTTTTTTGAAACAACACAGGGGAAAGGAAAATCTTTGTTTTTGACTTCTTGAGTAAAGTTGATCTACTTGAGTCATTCAAATCACCATTGCTCTAACCACATAAAATGATATTTTATTTGGCAATTTGACACCAGGTTCATGGGTACCCTCATCATAAATGGAGAGATGGGAGAATAAAAGGTCCCCCAACACCTCTAACACGTCACTCTCACCTGTCTATGCTGACCAAGAGAGCTCCATGTTGCACAATTGAGGGAATACATCATTGCTACTCTAGAAATGGATTTCTTACTTGTTACTTTAAAAAAAAAAATCTTTGCTGACTACAATGATCAGTTTAGTGTGCAAACTTAGCTGGGCTCCAGTGCCTGGTCATTCAACCAAACACGAATCAAGGTGTTTTTATATAGGTATTTTATAGATGTCAGTAAGTCCATTATTGGTTGACTTTCAGTAAGAGAGATTAGGCGATATAAAGGGGATGGACTTCGTTAAATCAGCTGAAGGAATGGAAGGACTTCCTTGGAGAAGGAGAGTCCGTCTTGGAGAAGATATTCTACTCATGGACAGCAGCTTTGTTCTCAATCTTGAGTTCTAGTCTACCCCAAGTTAGGACTTGTCAAGCCGGGTCCCATTACTGCATAAGACAATTCCTTGCAATCAATCATTCAATCAATATTTATTTATTCATATTTTTTCTTACTGATTTTATTTCTCTGGTTGAAGATGGAATGGTACACTGGCCTGTGGAACGCAAAACCCCTCTTTTCTACCATTCCTAAGCTTCCAAAAATAGCTCCTGATTGTCCCTCCCATATAAAATACACATACTGATGTTTTTGGAAATTGGTATGAATCCTAAATTTATTAAATATTTTATTCCAGATGTACCAGTAAAATCCCTTCAGAAAATAAACGACTATTTTCATTATTAAAAAGTTTCTGTATTTTAAGGTAAATGTTTAAAAACTATTCTTTGCCCTCCTTATATTCTCATAGCACCTACTATTCTGTATTCAACAAATCTTTGCTCAATGTTTCTTAATAAAGCTAGATATTTGCAAGGGATTTTTATAGTAAAATTCTCTTTTTAGTATCCTGTTGAGGAGAGAGGTAATTTTAAACATAATTTACACAAAATAATTAATTAGATTTGTCTTCATTTTATGATATCATTGAAATGGATAATTTTAAAGATGATATAAAACAAAAAATGTTGATGATTTGAGTATATAAGAACACATTTTCCAAATTCTATAGTGTGATATAGGATTACTCCAAAGTGTCCCTTCATTCCTATTTCAATCATAAAAAAAAAAAAAGGAAGCTATGCACAGGCACTCACAAAATAAAATGGCAGAAATAAAGTCTCCATCAAGTTCTAGAAGGTCGTTCTTTTTCAAAGTCACACCTCAAAGCTCAAGAAGTTGGGACCTTGAAACACAGCATCCTTTTAGTAGAGGTCAGTCAAGCTGTCCTCAGTAACTTTGCCCTTAAGATTAATTTATTAATCAGAAATATGGGACTTGCCCAAAGGTCACTTGGCAAACAGCATTTCTAATCAGAGACAGAAAAAGTAAATGGCACAAAGGAAAACGTTCTTTCACGGCGGTTGAAGAGATGGGATGGGTACCGATCCTGCTAGGGTTCACTCTCTTCCTCACTTTGGTTGTGGGGGGGCACTGAGCTCTCCACATGTTCACCCTCTCCTCAGTGAGTCCGCAGCAAGGCTTATGAGAAGCTAGATTTGCATTTGAACCCTGCTTTCTCACATCCAGCCACAGTGACCTTCAGTGAGTTCATTCACCTCTCTGAGCCCTTTTTTGCAAAGTGTAGATAATAAACGCTAATTCATCTAACTGAGAGTTAAAGGTGATAAAGTGTCAAAATGTTGTTGGTCAATAGAATTTAATGAAAATCTCTACTCTTTCCTTTATCTCCCTTTTCAGAGCAGGTGGTTTTTTTGTTTGTTTGTTTGTTTTGCCAAGGCAAATTCCATATTCTCTGGTCTCTCCTGTGCCACATCATTCCTTTTCTGTCTGACATCTTTAGCCTCTTCCTCTCCACTGCCTCCTCCATTTATAGACTTACTCATAACTCCCTCATTTTAAAAAAATATAAAGAATCCCCAAACCCTCGCCATGGTTCTGTCTTTTGACTAAGTAGCCATTCTGTATTTGGCCATCCCTTCTTACCAAGGAACTTCTTGAAAACCTTCATGTGCTGTTCCCTTCTTCTCTTCACTCTGTTCAGTGGCTCTACCCACCAGACCCCACTGATAGGAAACTCCAGTGGCCTCCCAACGGCCAAAGCCAAGGCCTGGTATCCCCTATATGATGTCTCACCACTGACCACACCTCAATTTTCTTTTGTTCATTTTTTTTTTTACTTGTTTATTGTTAAACACTCCTTTCCTTTAGCTTCCTCATTACTAGGGTCTCCTAATTTGACTCTTTTCCTACTGCTCTGATCATCTCTTTTGGGTCCTGTTAGCTACAACCTCTCCTTCAATCACCTTTTCAAATTAGCGTTTTCTTTCTTTCAGTGTTCTCTCCTTACTTTTCCCATGATCTGAGTCATCTGATGAAGCATTACAACTGCTCAGAGTCATTCACTTTATCTTTACTCCCAGGTACAGGGGAAGACTGCATTTTCCCCCCTCCTAAAGTTATCCTGCAGATAAGCAATCATGACTCATGTTGATTCTATCACCTACACTTTTTTTTCTATTTTATTTTTTTAAAGATTTAATTTATTCATTTGACAGAGAGAGACACAGTGAGAGAGGGAACACAAGCAGGGGGAGTCGGAGAGGGAGAAGCAGGCTTCCCGCTGAGCAGGCAGCCCGATGCGGGGCTCCATCCCAGGACCCTGGGATCTGACCCTAGCTGAAGGCAGAGGCTTAATGACTGAGCCACCCCAGCGCCCCTACCACCTACACTTTAAAGAAAGTCTTCCCTCTTAAGGCCTGGGGAGCCTCTCAGACATCCAGTCTCGTCTATACTGCGGTGGCCCTACGCGGAATGTTCTCTTTCTACAAACCCGGCTCTCCCTCCATGCTGTTCGCCACATAACAGCTGGGATCTCCCACTTAAGACCACTCCCTTTGCCCTTTGAGTGGAATCTTTACAGCCATGCAAGACTCTCCTTTGTCTCCTTTCTCTGTCTCTCACCTGCAAAGCCTCTACTCCAGCCATTCTGACCTCTCTCATTTCCTCCCAAGTACAAATCCCCTGACCTCCGTCTCCAAATCTGCACATTCTGACATCTCTAACCTAGAGTTCCACCTGCCATTTTTTTTGGGGGGGGGCGGGGGTAACTTGTATGAATCCACATGTCCGCTTACATGTCACAATTCCTAATACACAAGAAATAAGGATTTATAGACTATCTCATCCATTACTCCAGCTGAGGGTGTCATCGATTCCATTCATATTGGTGAAATAGCCTCTAACAATTTTCCCTGGGATTATTCTGTCTCTAATCACCACTGCACCCTCTATGGAAAGCCTAGCTGCCTGGGTGTGGAATATTACTAGATTTAATCCTCTAATTTTCCCTTTTAGTTATTTCTACCTCTCTGTTTGCCCCATTTAACTGAATCCTCCAGTGTTGGTATAATTATTAACACAATAATTAATTAGATAAATGATTAATCTTTTGATTAATATACTGACAGGACACAATGAAAATGCTAATCTTTAGCTACCATCAAGCAATGTTTTTATCTATGTTTCAAGGGGGTAAACAACATGTTTTCTTAGAATGCATGGGCCAACCTTGGAAAATTCACTTTCTTAATAACTTCGCCAAAGTTTAGAAATTTTTTTCTAAAAATAGGTTATAACTTATAATATCAGAGTCATGTTTTCTTGTCTTTTGGATGCCATTAAATCACAGTTTAGTATCATTAAAGTATGTTGAATTTTACACAGCTTACTTTACAGGTAAAAATTGTGAAAATAATTCCTTTTCAGTAGATACAAAATCTAATAGTAAACTACCCAAAAGGATAGATAATTTATATTGCTTCTTCCAACAAAAGAAGCAATAAAACTATGACTTATGAGAATAAGACTACATTGAGAAATTAAGAGAAATGAAACACTCGAAACCAATGAAAACAACACTAAATATAGTCAGAAAAACAGGAACCACATCAAGTTTACACCTCTACAGTTAAATAAATCTTGACAGACGTAAGGAATAAATACTTCAACAAAAAAATTCTTAATTAGAAAGCATAATGTTTTATACAATAAACATATGACTCCAGTGCTAAGGTATACAAAAAAGCATTTTAAAACAGGCTAATAGGGCGCCTGGGTGGCTCAGTGGGTTAAAGCCTCTGCCTTCGGCTCAGGTCATGATCTCAGGGTCCTGGGATCGAGGCCCACATCGGGCTCTCTGCTCAGCGGGGAGCCTGCTTCCTCCTCTCTCTCTGCCTGCCTCTCTGCCTACTTGTGATGTCTCTCCCTCTGTGAAATAAATAAATAAAATCTTTAAAAAAAATAAAATAAAACAGGCTAATAGGTTGTGTCCAAATATAAGGAAATATTTTATCTAAAAGCATTAGGATTGCTGCCTAAGATGTTTCTTAAGTGGGATCTAATGAAATTTCCTCTTGGTATCTAACTTATCTAATTGAGGTTCTTAAAGTATGTATTTCAGAAATAGATTTCATTGTTTAATGATTTTTTTCTTTCATAAGCTCATACATTACTACCTTTGTAGTTCTGGGGACATAAATATAAGCCGTGTTAACATCCTTTTGGTTTTGGATACCATTTACGGTTTTCTTTGTTTAGTTAGAGCGTGTTCATTCCCAAACTGGTAGGCCTCCCTCCAAACAGGCTCTTCTATGGAATAAAGTAACTTTATTTGTCTTGTTTCTATGCCTTTTACAAAGCTAAGACCAACTGAATTAATAGTAACATGGCAAGAATAGATATGACCATAACGAATGGTAAAACCATTACTTTAAACTTGATTCCATTTTTAAATTTAATAGTAATAAAAAGAAGAGATAACATTACCACTCTTGTAAAGTTGAGGGAAACCAATAATGACTAATTCTGCATTTGTTGGCTAATGGTAGGGTACAACCAAACATTTATCAAAATAAAAATGAGGTCCATATGCATACAAAATCAACTCTTTATCATAAGTATCATTAGAAACTACAGAGCCCCAAATGAACTCTTGAGGGTAAGGCTCTTAAAATAAAGAATAACATTTTAAGTGCACAGCTATTACAAACTCATTTGATATTCATTTTAATTGCCGTGACTATAATGAATATACTTTGTATTCAAACAGATGTCACAAGTACTACTACAGAAGTTCCAATATAATTCAGTCTTAGTTAAGAACGAGTAAATGGATATTTAAAATTGAGTGTTACCAGGAAGGAGGGGGGGAAAAAGCCCAATTACAGCAAACATTAGCTCCTTAAAACAGCAAATTAAGGATTTTTATTAAATTGTGTTCTTTGTTATTTGGACATACACAGAACACGATCATACAGAAACACTTGCTGCACCAACTTCTCCCTTTCCTTCAGATTAACTAGCCTGGGAAACGGAAATTGGGAGCATGAAGAATGACTCAGAAGGGAAGGCTGAAATTCACTGTGTAACAGTTAGAGACTGGTCTATGAAAAGGATTAATAGATACTACAATGCCAATCTAGGTTAGCTGAAGGAACAGGTAATTACGTATGCCATTTTCTTTTAATTGGCCAGACAAGTTCTAATATTTCCTTTAATCTTCTCCAACATGGAGAACTGAAATCTTAAAGGCTACATGAGAGACCTTCACACCATAAATTAAAGATAGTGTTTCTTAGTGTTTGGATCACAGAACTACCCATGGTTGGCTTTTTAAAAGCAAACATTCCTGGGCCCCAGCCTGGTTCTATCAAATAAGAGTTCCAGGAATATGGCCCTGGAATCAGCACTTTGACCAACCTGAACATTGGGATGCACAGACTTGTTTAAAACAAATGCCTCAAGGTAGGATGAGGTAATATTTAAAATTATATATTTTCCTTTTATTCCAACCAGCAAACATTTATTAAGTATGAATTTTTTGTGAGTGAAAATTATATACATACATATGTACATACAGGCAAGCGGCATATGATAAATGTATTTTCAAAGTACAGTCTATTAAGTACAATAATCATCTACAAAGATCTGGCAACACAATGTCTGGGATCACAAGAAAATAATCTTGCTATTGTGCAGATTAACAACTCCTAATTTCAATTTAGTACTTATTTCCCCTGAAAAGGCATCTGGAGGTTGACAAGAAGTATGTTTAGCTTATTTTTAGAAAATGTAACGGAAATACTGTTTAAAAAATTTATCCTATTTTTCCTGATGTTTTAGAAACCCTCTGGCTTTGAAAAGGAGCTTGCTAAGCGTGTGAGGCCTCTTGGTGGCTGCGGGGAGGAGACAGAGGGCATCCAGGACAGAAGAGGGAAGGAATGAAGAGCAAGACCAGGAGCACGAGAGGCAAACTCTTCTGCTTAGTTTCAACCTACTTCTCCTAGTGCCCAACTGTAAACCGAACTTGTTTAAAAGTCACATTGTGTTTTGTAACCACCAGAGCAAAATTCGAAAAGCGAAAGTTGACTTTGGAGTCTAAGAGTAGAATGGAAGAAAAAAAAGTTGATGGTAGCAAGTTATTTTTCCTGTCAGCAGTTTGCCCTCACCCTCATCCACGCCCCCAACGACTGAAGACTAATTGATTGAGATCTTTAGAACGCACCTCAATAAGGAGCATGCACTCATGAAACTTGGGGCTGACAAGCTGATGGAAGTTGTTAATTGCACCCAGTGCCCTGTATTTTCTATCATCCTTGGTTGACTTTTCCCAGCACTGCAAACAGAATCCAGTGAAAAAGGGGACGATAAGTGCAAGTGCAGGGAGGAACAGCCGGGCTGTAGGGAGTTGGAAGCCTTCCTATGGCCCACAGCAGTGGTTTTCAAAGAGCGGTCTCTAAACCAGTAATGTTGTCATTGCCTGGGAAACTCATGTTATTAACTCACTCAGGCTTCTATGGCAAAATACCACAGTTGGGGGGCTTAAGCAACACATATTTGTTTTTTTATGGTTCTGGAGGCTGGAAGTCCAAGATCACGTTGCCAGCCACCTTAATTTCTGGTCAGGGCTCTTGTCCTGGCTTGCACATGGTTGCCTTCTCATTGTGTCCTCACGTGGGAGAGAGAAAGAGCTTGCTTTTCGTCTTTTTATAAGGCCACCCGTCTCACCAGGTTTATGAACTTAACCTTAATTACCTACTAAAAAGCCCTATCTCAAATTCAGTCACATTGGGGGTTTTCATCATACAAATTTTGGAAGGACACAAGTCAGTCCATTGGACTCATTACATATGCAAATTCTTGAGCCCCACCTCTGGCCTAGTGAATCAGAAACTTGGGGGCCTGGGGTTCAGCGATTTGTGTGTTATTAATATACCAGGTTATTCCAATGCCTTCCGAAGTCCGAGAAGCACCAGCCTTCAGGGGAAAAAATCCCAGCTCCACAGTGGAACACTTAACTCATGCCCCGCCCCCAGCACCTTCCCCCCGCCCCGCCCCACCTCTCTCCACCCCTGTTTCTCCCACGTATTTTCCAACCTTATTTCTTCCTGTTGTTACTGAACTCTGCTTTTGCTGAGCTACTTCTCATCATGACCTGAAAGGATCATTCATATTGTCTTATAGACTTTTGCTGACCCTCTTTCAACATCCTCAAATCGTCTTTCTGCCTCTAAGCACCACCTTGACATCCCAGCCATGATCACCTCCCTTTCCTCCAACACCAGAAGCACTCAATGTCTGAACCAATCATGTCCACAATTAACAGATTTTACTTTCTTTGAGTCCGTAGGTCACACTCATCTTTAACTCCAGCACAAAGCTTTGCACAATAAAAAAAAAAACAACACTCAAATCTTTAAAATATTGTATATAATGTTTCATATAACTCTTCTTCGTAAGTATTCCACACAATATTGCCTCCAACCCAACACTGATTTGGGACAGCAAACAGCACCTTGGTCTGTGATTAGCATGATGCCACTTCTAAAGTTGATCAATTTTAAAAATAATCAATACACTCTTAGCTATTTGTGAAGTCCTTAAGTGCATCAAACCTTATAGTAAGCATTCAGTACATGACCCTATGAAATTCTCACTCACTTTGTAGTAGGCCTTATGATCCCTATTTGAATGAAAAAGACACTGGCTATTGAGGCTTAAGAGTTCAATTAACTCCACCAAAGTCACACCCAGAGAGCGGCAAGGCTGAAAAGTATAAGCATTTGTTTTTCTGACCTGGAGAAATGCTTTATTTCTACTCTGTTAAACTATAGACTGAGAGATTTAGTTTTCTGTCAACATCTTGAGTCTGCTGCCAAGAACCCCAAAGCATATGGATCTCTTGGAAAAGATATTTCTAGTGTATCTTTAGAAACTCTTTATTTTCTACACACACACACACACACACACACACACACACACACACACACACACACACACTCTGAGGCGTTGCTAAAAGGAAGCCATCATGAAAAAAAATAATCGGTCAAACTTCTTGAGAAAAGCAGATACTGTTAAATGACTATGGACAATAAAGAGCTCTAAACATGTTATTTACCTCAGGCAGCCTTTAGAATGCTTTCAGCTTTACGTTAAAGACAGCTGAAGAACTCAGAAGGTCTGACTTGAAAGTTCACAAGAGGCTCTGATACACGTTTGCCCAAAGCAACGACTGATAATTAAGCACCAGAAACGCTCAGACACACGTATATGCACATAAACTTGAAAAATCTGTAAGTTGAAAACAGTGGAATTTTTCTGAAAATCGTACTTTCTTAGTTTCATTCCCCAGAAAACCAACCAAGTGATGGCTTCCTTTTTTTCACAGTGGCCTGCACTCTGCAGACTAGGCTGTAAGACAGTGAGTGGCACCTGTTGGGTGGTTTTGGCCATCTGAGCACCATCTGACACGGTCACTAAACGTTAACGCTCCGTTCTCAGCCTACCTGGGGTGTTCAACAACCTGGACATCTTGCAGAAGTAGGAGACGTACTGCTCGCAGTGCTCGGCGCTGCTGGTGACGGCGCTGATCTGGTCCATGGAGGCGCTGTACACGAGCTGCGTCACCGAGTACTTCTCTGGGCTGTAGCCCACCACCGTGGTCTGCATCTGCAGGTCGTGGGACACTATGGTCCACACTTTGTCCTCTGGGCGGAGAGAAATAGCAGGAAATGGGTCATCAGTATGCAAGTACTTCTTTAAGTGGTAGAAGATAATCGAGCTGCATTTGCCCTGAACTGAGGTAGAACAGAGTAAAGGGTCACCGTCCTTCCGGTTCTGTCCTGCACGTTCTCCTTCTAGAGACAAAGCAGAAAGAAAGGATTTTTATTAGGAACAAATGCAAAGGGCACCTGGGTGGCTCCGTCTGTCGGTTAAGCAGCTGAGTCTTGATTCCGGCTCAGGTCATGATCTCAGGGGGGTGAGATCGAGCCCCGTGTCGGGCTCTGGGCTCAACAGGGAGTCGGCTTCAGGATTCTCTCTCCCTCTCCCCACTCTCTAAAATTAATAAATCAATCTTAAAAAACAAACAAAAAGACAACTAAATGCAAGATACCTCCTAACCACAGAAAACACCTGTGTCTCTGGCTGATGCCAACGTTTCCAGCACTGAATTCAAGGTTCATCACGTTCCGACTCCCTTCCTGACTCCCAAACCCATCACTACTCTGGTGCAACAGCATCTGCTCTTTCTGAAACGAACTGTGCTCTTGCCGGCCTCCGAATCTGAATCTTTGTATATGCTGTTTGCTCTAATCAGAACATCATCCTCATCTTGTCAACAAATGTCCCTTTCACCGTGACCTTTTAGGTAAAATCGGACCCTGCCTTCTCTGTTACTGAAATGCTCTCTATGTGGGCAACAATACAAATGAGTAATCACTGTGACGCTTTGGACCCTGAAAATTTCAATGTGTGAAAAGGAGAAGCGAATATAAGATTGATGAGGTTAAATTATAACCCTACATACTCCTGAATTTGAATCAGAAACATTACTAGGAAACGGTAATTTTTCTTTTTTAAAAAATGTAGGCCTATGTCCTAGCTCTGTCCACTGGAAAAGGCCCCAAACAAGGACGACCTGTAGCACCGGACTGTCATCACTCAGTACGATTTTTCGTTAAGAGGAAACTGGGCTGTCGGGTGAAGTGACTGATTTCAGGGCTGGAAATGCACAAGATAAGTCTGGAACATAATGTCACCCAGAAACAAATAAGCTATTGGCAACAGAGGGCAGTTTGAAAACCCCCAGGAACGAAGAAGGATGATTTTAACCTCAGTAAGAATCTCCTGCGATGGAATAAAACACATCAGGGGTGTTTAATTCCAGGAGTTCATTAAAATAAAAAGAAATGTTCCACCTTGGAAAATGCCAAGTAACTAGCTCATTATTTTGAATAGCAGGAAATAAGGACAAAGAACGCAGTATTTAGCCTCCCTTACCTGTAGGAGCCGTCACGTGACTACCGCTCTCTCTGTGCGGGAATATTTCAGCTCACAAATGAGGACTAAGTGAAGGGATTAGAGGACCATCATTTTATAACTTCTAACAAGGAGGCTCTAAGCAATGGCTGTTCACGGCTGCTGATATGACCATGAGTCAAACTGGGGGAAATGTGCCTTCCGGAGGGAGGGCACATCGCCTGGGAAGCCGTGTGCACAAAACCAAACATGAACCTCACCGAGCTTAGGGCCCTGACTGCCAGCTTCTAGGAAACAGGCACTGAAAACGGCATGTTTGGGGGAGGGGACTATGCTAAATGACCCTAACAGGAAAGGTCAGCAGGATGCGTGCAGTGTGAAATTCTACTGATCATGATCATACGATCTAGTTTTTTCAACAAATTATAAATTACAAGGGAACAGAGAGCAAGAGAGAGAGCTACAGATTAAAGGAGACTTTCTGAACTTTCCCCTCAAGCAGTTTTCCTTCTTTCAGAAAGGACAACTCTACCCTTTCAGCTGCTCAGGACAAAGCCACGGGGTCCCCACTACGTCCCCCCCTTTCTTCTACACTCATCATCCAACCCGTCTGTGAACCTGTCTGCTCTACCCTCTCCATGCAGGATCTGAGCACTCCTGACCCTCACCTCCCCGCCCTCCACCCCCACCGCTCTGGTCAAAGCCCCTACCTCCTCCTGCCCCCGTCACACAAAACCTCGTAACCACCCCCTGCCTGCCCCCCCGCACTCTCACACCTACCCTCCACACAGCAGCCAAGCTGAGCCTCTGCAAACATAAGCCGAGTTCGGATACTGTGCTCCCAGCCCTCACAAGGCACAGGGTCTTGTTCAGAGTGGAGGTCTGGTTGTTCGAACAGCTGAAGGCCCTTTGTGATCCAATCCCTCGTGCCCGCCTCTCCTCCCCCTCGCTCCTCCCGCTCCAGCCACGCCGACCGACCGCTCCAGCCAGGCCCACCCCTCCAGCCGCGCCGACCCCTCCAGCCAGGTCCACCCCTCCAGCCAGGCTGACCTCTCCAGCCACGCCGACCCCTCCAGCCAGGCCTACCCCTCCAGCCAGGCCGACCCCTCCAGCCAGGCCGACCCCTCCAGCCAGGCCGACCCCTCCAGCCGCGCCAACCCCTCCAGCCAGGCCCACCCCTGCCATCAGGCAGCCCCGCCCTGGAGCCTTGGCTCTCACTCGGTCCTGGGAGCTCCACGGGGCCGCTCCTCCCCCTCCTGCTCCGTGCCCTCCCGCAGGGGCACCTGTCTCCCTGCTCGTCCCTCCCCAACGCCAGCTGCTTTCTATCTTCTTGTCGGGCTCTGTTTTCTCCACAGGATTTATCCCTCTTTGACTGAGGGCCCGTTTTCCTTCTGTCCGTCTCCCGTTAGAGGGGGAGTAGGCAGGGGTTGTTTTCAATGCTGGAGGCACAGTGCTTAGAACAGTGTCCCGCACACAACAGACCTTCGCAATATACTAGCATGAATTAAGAAAACATCAGTGGGATACAAATAACTTGATCTAGGAACTCCCTGGATCACGTTGGTTCAAGTTCAGACTTGGCCATGACCTTCCCGAGAGCCTGGACAAGCCACTTGGTTCTACGCTCTCATTTCCTTCCATCTGTTACAACATGCCTCTAGTCAGAATCCTTTCCACCCTGCTCTCTTCTTAAACCAACTAGAACAAGTTCAGTATGGTGCCCGTGTGGTAACACATTTTCCATAAGATAATAATTTCCCACTTTCACCTTTGGCCTGATCAGAACTGTCTTCCTCAGCTCCTCTGAGACAGCAAAGAACTACAGTACGTTTCAGTAATTCTCTCTCTTTCTGACGTGATTCTGACAACACCCTGGTTGTCATTTACATCCAGACCTTCAAGTTCGCCTTCCCCTAAGTAAAGATCCATTAATTAAATAAGGTGAGCTTCATCTCTTTTCTGTTAAAATCAGCCTCTTCCAAAGCATTTGAGAACTCATCACTACTTACCTTTTCTTAGTTTTAATTTTTTATTTTTTAAAAAAGATTTTTATTTATTTGTCAGAGACAGAAAGAGAGACTGAGCAAACAGGAGGAGCGACAGGCAGAGGGAGAAGCAGGCTCCCTGCTGAGCAAAGAGCCAGAGATGAAATGTGATGGGGGAATCAATCCATCCTAGGACTCTGGGATCATGACCTGGGCCAAAGGCAGACACTTAACCTACTAAGCCACTCAGGCGTCTGTACTTACCTTTTTTAAAAAACAAAAACAAAAACAAATCCTTATCAGGACCTCATCCGTATCCTATAGCAATATTCCAATATTCTATAACTTTCATTCTTTAACTCAAAGTGAAACAGCATACTCTGGCCCCTTTTAAAAGTATCATAAACCCCTTTTTAATTTACACAAAATAATGCTCATAAAGGCAAACATTAATTAAGCAAGTAAAATTAAATGGTCACCTACAAGGGTCTCTGTCAATGACTTTAAAAAATATTAAACCCTCCGAGAAACAATCTGAGGGTTATAGAGGGGAGGTGGAGGGGTGAGCCTGGTGGTGGGTACTAAGGAGGGCACATATTGCATGGAGCACTGGGTGTGGTGCNTCTGAGGGTTATAGAGGGGAGGTGGAGGGGTGAGCCTGGTGGTGGGTATTAAGGAGGGCACATATTGCATGGAGCACTGGGTGTGGTGCATAAACGATGAATCTTGGATCCCTGAAAAAAAAAATTAAACCAATTTGTTAAAATTGGTGAGTCTCTAACATTTGAGTCCTAGTGATCGCTTGGCCCTAAACCCCACATCCATGCATTTCAGCACACACGTTTCAGTATCAATCTTCAGGGCACCATCTTCTTTATATTTGTTTTATAGCCCATTCACTCATTCAACAAACATCACTGAGTACCCACTACATGACAGGTATGGATTTAGGCACCAGGGAAGCCACAGAGGAAAAAAAAAATCTAAATATTTGCAGTTTACATTCTTGTATTGTAGTGGGCAAAGAACAGATAATCTAAGTAAAAAATTAAAATATGTGTAATTAGCCACTGATAATGGTGAGAAAAATTACAACAGGGAAGGGAAGAATAGGTTGGGTGTAGATTGCAATTTGTTTAATTGAAGTATAATTGATATACGATATCCTATTAGTTTCAGGTATACATCACGGTGATTTGATATTTTTATATATTGAGAAATGATCCAGGCGCCTGGGTGGCTCAGTGTGTTAAAGCCTCTGCCTTCGGCTCAGGTCATGATCTCAGGGTCCTGGAATCGAGGCCCGCATCGGGCTCTCTGCTCAGCAGGGAGCCTGCTTCGCCCCCTCTCTCTGCCTGCCTCTCTGCCTACTTGTGATCTCTCTCTCTATGTAAAATAAATAAATAAATCTTTAAAAAAAAAAAAAAGAAGTGATCCCCATGACAAGTCTAGTTACCATCTGTCACCATACTAATTATAATATTATTGACTATATTCCCTATGCTGTATATTATGACCCCATGATTTATTTACGTTATAGCTGGAAGTTTGTGGCTCTTAATTCCCTTCGACTATTTTGCCCATCACCCAACCCCTCCCCATCCAGTAACCAAGTTGGTTTCCTCTTTTTTTTTTTTCCAAGTTGGTTTCCTGAATCTGTGAATCCGTTTCTGTTTTGTTTTGTTTCTTTTGTTTTTTTAGATTCCACATATGAGTGATTTCACATATAACTGAAATTATATGGTATTTGTCTTTCTTTGTCTGATTACCTTTTTAAATACAGACTAAACCATAACAGCCCTCACTCACTAAGTGATGCTTAAATGAATAAGGTCGTTGTCCAGTAAGCCACACGAATGTCAGGGGAAAAGTATTCCAGACAGAGAAAGTGCAAATGAAAACCTACTAATTTTGGAATATTGTGGTACTGGTTAGGTCTACAAGGAGGCCAGTGAGTAAGGAAGGAAACGATAGCAGGAATTAAAGTCTGAGGTGTCATGGGCTTGGGTAGGTGTGAGATGGAAAGCCCTTGGCATTGGAAGGTTTGAAGCAAATTAATGTAGCATGCTTGAACTTATGCTCTGACATACTATCCTTTATTTCAATAAAACGCTAACTCAGGAAGCCTTGAAAAAGAATACACACACAGACACACACCCCCATTCATATGTATATAAAGATCTAAAACTTTTTACAGTATTGTGGAATTATAAAAGGTAATATATCAACTCTATTTTAATGGCATAAGGCAATTACTGTTGATGCATCTTGCAAATTATTTTTTAATGCTTGCATGTTACACATGAGCCATTAAATCTTAAGTGACTAATGGATATTAACAATTCTGCAGATATCCGCCATCTAGAAAAGCTATACTGTATAAATTTTCCTTTGCTAGTGTCATAAGTGAAAAATTAAGAATCTTACTCCCATATTGGTAATGTGCTTACATAATTTGTGTTATCAGATACGTGTATAATGCAAATAGAAACTACTAGGTATGATAAATTCTAAGTTTCTGCCGCTATTCCATTTTCATGAAGAACTGATAAACTAGTGTATCTCAAATACTCCTTGGATTAGTGCGCTATCAAAGTGCTTTCTGTGATTACTGGAAGCTTACCAGTTGTCTCATCATGCAATCCTATATTTAAAAATTGTCACATTGTATAGTGTTTTCAATACAGATGATTTAATTGTACTTTTCAAATGCGGGGACACGTATGGAGCGTACTGTGGAAATGCATCTTTCTGCTTGGCAATAAACAGGGTCTTCAAGATTACCCAGCTTAGCTGTGCTGACATGAGTACATCAGAAAGGGCCCCTGCTGCCTCTACCAGTGACCCCGCGTCCTTATCCTATCTAAAATTCTTAAGTAATTCACTTCGTGAGAACTCAGTTCTTTGTAAGGCTGGGGTTCTGACCAGGAACTGATAAATACAGGAAATGACCAGTGGAAAAAAGCAAAGAATAACTCCTCCCAGGATGGAACCAGTTTCTCTGTCATATATATATGGCTGTTTTTGACTCTTTTCCATGTTATCCCTATATACTCCGAAGTTCACAGTACAGAGCATATTTTAATAAAAGTCCAATCGGAGCTCAACCCAGTGGGGAAAAAGTGTGTGTGTCCCATACATCTGCATATGCATTTAAGTGTTTTTGATCTTCAAACGATAGCACTGTACTGGCTGAGGACCAATTTGTTAATCTGAGAGCTTTTTTCCTCACCTTTATTCATATTAACTCTGAAATAATCTTTTAAAAAAAGAGAATACATTATAAACTACCTAAATTTAAAATGGCGGGACGCCTGGGTGGCTCAGTGGGTTAAGCCTCTGCCTTTGGCTCAGGTCATGATCCCGGGGTCCTGGTATTGAGTCCCACTTTGGGCTCCTTGCTCGGTGGGGAGCCTCCTTCTCCCTCTGCCTCTACCTGCCACTCTGCCTGCTTGTGCTCTCTCTCTCTATCTCTGACAAATAAATAAATAAAATCTTTAAAAATAAATAAATAAATCCTTGCTAAATTTAAAATGGCATATAAAACATCTTGAGAGGGGTGTAACCAGCAACTGCTTGTAGTCCAATTTCCTTGGAAGCCCTACTGCCTATTATAGTTACTCTTCAGGAATGACTTTGGGTTTTTCACTCTTAAGAGCAACACAGTGGGGAGGGAACTATAGGCATCACCCAAGATTTTCCCTATTGCATGTAAATCTTGGCCTGCTGGATAAAAGTAGTGGATTCAGTTTGCACCTCCTTAAATCTCTCCTCCAATAAACTGCATTCCAATAGCTTTATCTGTGGCTTTCTTTGGGCCTAGAAGTCTCAATGGCTATTACCTGATCCCATCAATCAACTATTGAGCATTAACTATGCGCAAGATACGAGCAAGGATCTCCAACTAAATGTGACAACATTAATAAGAATTGCTTTTGCGAAACTTAAACTTTGCAGCCTCATAGGAACGCATATCCAAAGGAAGAAGGATCTGTTTGAAAATCTCATCAGTCTCCCAAGTGTATAAGTTTGAAGACCAGAAATTTCATAGATCATTATTTTGTTTAGAAGATTTCCTCCATCAGTATAATCCTACTGACATGATTCAAATTATTAGGAACTCGGTGTCCCATTCTTCTCCCCCAACAGATACCGTGTGAGCAGGACAAGCTTCTCTGGAGCCTCACCCCCAATACCCACCCAAGCCCTGGCACAATGGCGGCCATGGCGGGGCGAACAATTCATAACGTCGGCCGCGTGTGCTGCTCAGGTGCCATAAGCGGTTCTAATCATGTGTCAAGAAATAAGGTATGCAAAGCAGATGGGACCTCTGCAGGAAGCACCGAGGAAACGAGCTAAAAGTACAGATGATGTTCTGCAGGTGGTGGAAAGTGTTGATTATTTTTATGCTCACGATTCTAGCCCAAAGATGGATGGCAAATCGAGTGCTGTGAACATGTATAAATAATGGTGGATCATTCTCGCCCACCCGAACAACAATTTGGAGCTTATTTGTGTCTTTTTTCTGAGAAGGCATTAGCTATTTTCGGGGAAGAAGGATATTTGTTAATGTTTTTGTTCCATTGCAGTGATGTTAAAATTCTTTTACGATATGGCTGGAGTTATTGACTGCATTTATGTCAACACTTAGACAAGCTAATCTTCCCTTCCCTCTCCTCTCGCACCGGGTAGAGACCTGGTGCGTGTGTATCTGACAGTCAGGAGTCCGTCTCTGTGGCAACAAGGAGTTTTCTGACCCCTATTGGCAAGGAAATGCTACTTTTCGCTTCTTGTTGCTTGTAACAGAAAGGAGATTCGGATCTCAATTCCAACCCGGGACGAGTAAATGTCATCAGGACCACTGACTGACCATTCCTGGGGACCTTTAAAGATAACACCTCCTGTTATTTAAAAGTCCCTTGAAACACACTGCACACACTAGGTTAAAAAAAATCACTTCCAATAATTACTCCCCCACACTGGTCTCTACCTGTTGCTGGGCGGTGACAAGCGGCCCTGTCTGGGGGCCTGGCTGCCTCCTGTGTCTTCAAGGTGCCTCCCCCTGGTCTCAGGACTAACTCCTTCACTTCTCTTTAGTCTTGACTCGAATGGCATATCTCGCTGAGGCCGCCCTGCCTGCCTTATTCAAACTGACCACCCACACTGCCCCCTACCTTCTCCCTTCCTTGTCCCATAGCATACATGGCCTCCTAACACAGTAAATTTTTCTGTTTGTAATGCTTATTTTTCTGTTGTCTGTCCCCCCTTCCACCTTCCTCACAGACTATAAACTCCATTATGCTGGAGAATTTTTTTTAAATAACTTTTTTACTGGTGAATCTCGAAGTCTAAGCACAGTGCCTAGAAGCCTGCATAAGTTCAGTAAATACTGTGCTAATTATATACCTTATTCCTTTCTTCATTTAGCTTCCAACAAGCCTCTATCACTATGATCATCAGTGATTCCTGTAAAGTACTCATCTGAAGTAGATAGTTCATGGGGTTATAGCTCACACCAGAGAGCTCTACATTATTAAGCTTCAAAAAAAAAATCAGCATTTAGAAAGTCTTTACAGGTGAAGCCATCAAAGTGATATTTGAAATTATAGAGGACTGGTATTGTACTTGCAATATTTACACGATATTAAACTGCAATGATTTTTAAAAGAGCAACATAAAAAGTAAATCTAAGGTGCAATGAGCATTTTAAAACTGTCATCGTTTCTTTCCAGGCTGAACAGTAAGAGAGTAAGGGTTCTGCACCACGTGTGTGGATGCCGCCTTCCTGGTAAGACCGTCAGGGGCATGGAGCTCTCGCGTATGAACAGCGGGCTTTACTCCAGGCACTGTTCTAGGCCCTGGGCACACGAGGATGAATAATGGCCACGGAAAGCCACCCAAGAGCTAGTGGGAGGAGGTACACAAAATAAGCAATTACAGCACAAGCTGAAAAGTAACTGCTAATTTTCAGGCAACTGCCAGAATAATCCAAGTAATAAGATCTACTCTATAAAATCATAAACCCACTTATAACCTACACCAAGTTCTTTAATGTATATAACACTTTAAAATTCTCTAGTGTTGTGTTTTATATATATTTTTTATTGTTGGGGAATTTTATTTTCTGCTAGTATTTCGTTTAAACCTAACTTGTAACAGGCTAACTTGAGAAATTACATTCTTTCTGAAGTTTCTATCTAAAAAACTTTGAGGGGGTGCCTGTGGCTCAGTGGGTTAAAGCCTCTGCCTTTGGCTCAGGTCATGATCTCAGGGTCCTGGGATCCAGGCCCGCATCGAGCTCTCTGCTCAGCAGGGAGCCTGCTTCCTCCTCTCTCTGCCTGCCTCTCTGCCTACTTGTAATCTCACTCTCTCGGTCAAATAAATAAATAAACATATCTTTAAAAAAAATAAAAAATAAACAAAAAGCTTTGACGTAGCAGAAAACATACAATTGGAAATGACAGTTTGATTCGCTATTAACAGAATAGAATCTTACCAGATGGCCCTTCCTTTCATGTAGACCCAAGCTCGCATCACTGTCTGCTCCCTGAAATTTTGGGAGATCAAACATAAATCCTAGCAGTTTACCTATTTAGGGGCAGGAAGGACTGTGGTGTAAACAACTTCCCATTACAGGATTTGGGGTCTTTCCTCCCTTCTTCTAACCCAGGCACCAGGCTTAATTTAAAAAAAAAAGAAAAGAAAAGATGATAGAGATAACATATTTCACCTTTGAAGAAAATCCCCAAATAATCAACTTCTCTAAGTACTTAATTTTCCCCATTAACTCAGTTTCTATTCACTGAAGCAGCCCCCATTGTGAGGAACATTAGCAAGGCAGTCTGACAGATTAAGTTCCTTGGTAAGGATAATTAGCTAGAAATAACTTTTTAGGGAAAGAAACCCTTAAAATATCAGAGATAGCATAGTCAAAGGGACTAAAACTGGTGTTCTCACTTTAATTTTAACAGAAGTACAAACGTATTCGGTGATTTCACTTTTAAAAAAATGATTCTCTGTCTAGCTTCCTAAATCCTCCGTTGACTCTAATCTCAGCAAATTCTGCCCATGCCAGGAACACTGCCGCCTGACCAAGCTCATCTCAGTCTATCAGGGTTCAGATGTTAAGCACTTGGAAGAACATACTGCCCAAACCCCAAGTTCAAGTTAGATGTCCATCCATCTCCATCAGCTCCCCTAAAAATCTATGTTTACCAGTGGGTCTGCATTTCTCATATCAAATCTGTAACATTTATCTTGTAGCCACAACTTCGTTAGGTCAGTGAGAATAATGAGGGTCATCACCGCCACTGCTTAATCCTTATTGTCTAACAGTGTACCTGGTACAGGTGCTCAATAAA
Source organism: Ailurus styani (assembly GCA_002007465.1). Classification (NCBI taxonomy): domain Eukaryota; kingdom Metazoa; phylum Chordata; class Mammalia; order Carnivora; family Ailuridae; genus Ailurus; species Ailurus styani. The sequence continues at coordinate 1,706,267 of LNAC01000182.1, forward strand.
TACTTGCTGAATATGACGTCATATTGGGCATGATGAAGTCAATTCATATATTGGGACCCACGAAGTGGAGGCTGCCCAAGTATGAAACAATGGGGAAATTGAACACTGGATATTTAAAGATAGTAAATTATGATTGTTTCTTAGCTATGATAATATGATTTAGATATGCTTTTTAAAAAAAGAACCATGATCTTTAATAGATACAGGCTAACATATCACTGAGGTCTGGGACTTGCTTCCAAGCAATTCCATGGTGGGAAGGAGAGAGACAAATGAAACAAAATTAGCTATTATTGGCCACTTTGTAGAAGCTGGGTAATGGGCACCCAGGACTCTGTGTGGCGTTCTAATTTTGGGTATGTTTGGAGGCTGATCACCCAGCAGAGAAAATACATGCTTCAAACAATAACCAAGGGATTATTACAATTTGTATTTATTTTATGTAGGGATTTTAAAGCTCATTTCTTACCTCGAATAAGGGAATGACCATCTCATGAGAATTCCCATGACTTATTATCATTAACCCTCGCTTTTTAGAAAATGGGAAATGGCTAACATTATTCATGTGTAATCGTCAAACACAGTGACGACGGGGCGGGGCGGGGCGGAGAGCGCGCGCAAGCGCACACGGGAGGAAGGAAGGAGACTGGGAAAGGACCGAAAGCGGGGAGACGAGACATGGAGCGTTTTAGGGCGTGCAGAATGTGCTCCAAGCTAGAAAAGGTGAGGGGAAGCCAGACGGATCACCTGAGAGAAGGACGAAGACCTGGCGAGGACCGGAACCTCCGGCCCGCCCCCCTTCTTACAGTCCTCAAAGTGGACATGCTCATGATGGTCTTAAATGGGCAGAAGAATCAGGAGAAGAAGATTTCATGGCGCACGGAATTTATATAAAAGGCACACCTGTGCGTCCATAAGTGAAGTTTTATTGGGACACGGCCACGCTGATTTGTTGACACACGGTCTCTGGTGGCCGCTGTACCACGGAGACGGGGTGGCCCACAAGTCCTGAGCATTCACTCTGTGGCCCTTCACAGAAGGTTACTGACCCCTCCACAAAAGTGACAGGTGAGAAAGAAGGAAGAAAAAGGAGAAAAACACCTAGCTTTATAGGAATGTGTGAACCTCCTAGAACAAAGCTGACAGATAACACGTCCAAAGGAGTGACCAAGCAAGGGGACAAGTCAGTGGAGGATGACAGAGCACGACTTAACACACCCAAGCCCGGGGGCTGTTCCCGTCTCCTGCATGTGGAAAGAATGGTAATCTAAGTATAAACTTTAACAAACCCCTGCGGTTTTTTGTACAGGTCTCTTTAAATTCTCCAATTTAGTTATTTCCTCTACTGTCATGAGCATAAGGTTGTTTTCAAATACAACTCAAAAACACTATCAAGGTATTATCTGATATATTTGAATCCAAGTGAACCTACTGCACTGGGCTGAAGAGTGTCCTCACAAAATTCCTATCTACCCAGAACCTGTAAATGTGACCTTATTGAAAAATAGGGTCTTTGCAGATATAATCAAGTTTAGGTGAAGTCAAACTGAATTAAGATGGGTCCAAATCCAATGACCGGTGTCCTCTAAAATGGGGCATGTGGCCACACAGACATAACACCATGTGACAATGAGACAGACATTGGAATAATGTAACCACGAGCCAAGGAACACCAAAGACTACAACCGCCAGAAGATGAAAGAGGTAAGAAAGTTTCTTTGGAGCCTTCGGAGAGCACATGACCCTGAGGCCACCTCAATATTAGATCTATGGCTTCCAAGACTATGAGAAAAGTACTTTCTCTTGTTTTCAGCCACCCACCCACTTGGGGGTCCCTGGTAACAGCGATCAGTCACCTCTTTGTGCTGTGCAAGTGTTTAATCCCTTTCTGTATGCGAGGTAAAACGGGAGCAGTGAAGGCGTCTTTACAACATTGCCTTGTATGTGGACGGTTCATTTTATCCAGCGTGGTGCTAAACACGGGAAAAAGACACAGCTGATGTCCTTAACAAGCTCACAGCCTGGGACTCGCGCACTGACGACCACAGCATGCGATGCTGGGGAGGCCTCCAGATGGGGCACTGAGTGGGAAGGATGTGCATTACACGCGGTGCCGATCTGCGGGGGCCAAGCTCTTAGGCAACCACAATCACCCCACAGGGGCTTGGAAGGCCTCTTGCCTCCTCTGCTGATACAGTTAATGATGCTTAGAATTCCTCTCTCCTGGTTCATGAGGGCTTCCTGCGTTGCCTTTCACCTCCGCGCCACCATAGAGAGGCCCCAGCAATTCTGGTATTTGCCTGACCTACTGTTGCTGGCAATGCGGAGGACTGGAAAGCCTTTGGTATTATTCCAGGTCAACATTCCACATGGGACCATGTGGTGTCATTGACTGGAAGAGGACACAGGTACTTAGCGAAGGGCCTGAAGCCCTTTGCCTCAAGGCCTAGAAGAAATAATCCTCTGATTAGATCCCCCGGCAAATACTTCTGAACTGCCATTAAAAGTCAAGTCTGCAAACTGGAAGTTCCCACTTCTGCGGAGAACAGTCCCAGCTGCTCATTAAGGAACGTGGGTTCTGTGGTGGGTGTGTGTGTGTGTGTGGGTGTGTGTGTGTGCGTGCGTGTGTGGGTGTGTGTGTGTGCGTGCGTGTGTGTGTGTGCGTGTGTGTGTGTGTGTGTGGGTGNATGGGTTCTGTGTGTGTGTGTGTGTGGAGGGGTGTGTGTGTGTGTGTGCGTGTGCGTGTGCGTGTGTGTGTGCGTGTGTGGGTGTGTGTGTGTGTGCGTGTGTGGGTGTGTGTGTGTGTGTGGGTGTGCGCTGAAAGAGAGTGGATCTAAACCTGGGAAAGGCACTTCTCTGAGATGAGCTTGTACTGGTAAGTATTTCCAGTCTAACTCACATGGTATCAGTGGGCATCGCCCACTCTGTCCATTCATTCATTCATTCATTCACTCACTCACTCACTCATTCAATAAACATGCCCCACTTGTTCTGGGCCCCTAGGCCATAAGCTTGTTCCTGGTGAATAAAACAGACCTGGCCTTGACCTCCAGAGACTGTAACAGAGATGACAGGAAAAAATAAATAAAAACTCAATGGGACAGGCGATTTGAATATTAAATACTCACAGGAAGGAAGCTGTCAGGGTGAACGGAGGCAGCCTCCGCTACTTCAACAGGCCCTGAAAGAGGAAAGAGCTGTGGTGGGAGAGGAGGATGGAGGGGGAGCCGGGGAAGGGGGGCGGGGGCAAGGGTGGGACAGGGTAAAGTGGTAGGCAGATGCAGCAAATGGTGCACAGGTTCTAAGGTGAGAAATAACTCGGTGGGCTCAGGAAGCAGACGGGGCTGACCGCGGCGGGTGGGGTCGGGCTGGGGGGCCCTTCTGCGCAGGGTGAGGCCCTGAGGAAGGCGCAAAGCAGGAGAGAGAGCATGGAAAGGTTCCACACAGGGAAGCAACAGAAACCAGTTTCTGTTTTTAAAAGATCACTCTGGCTGTTATTTGAAGAACAAGTTAGAGTTGATACGCGTGGGAGCAGACAGGTAATGTATAGCTTAAATAAAGATGACCCCCCGGTACCAAGAATTAGGGTGGTGGCGATGGAAATATGGTGAATGAGTTTGAGATATACTTGATAGAAAAGAACATAGAAATTGTTTTTTAAAAAGATTTTCTTTATTTGCCAGAGAGAGAGAGAGAGCACACAAGAAGGGGGAACAGCAGGCAGAGCAGGCAGAGGGAGAAGCCGGCTCCCCGCTGAGTAGGGAGCCAGATGCAGGACTCGACCCCAGGACCCTGGGATCATGACCTGAGTTAAAGGCAGATGCTTAACTTACTGAGCCACCCAGGCATCACCCAAACAGAAATTATTGATGGGTTCGATAAGGCAGGCAGTGGAGAGAGAGAGGTGGGGGAGGGCAGGAGGTAGGGAAGGAGAGAGAGAGATGAAGGGAGGAAGAGGGGGAGAGAGAGAGAGAGAGAGGGAGGGAGAGATGTATGTAGGGTGATTGTCAGCCGGCTTTCTGGCTTAAACAACAGGTAAATAGGTAAATGAAAGAACACATTTTTGCTGATGGAGTGATCGAAAGTTCCATTTTTAACAAGCCAGACTTGAGATGCTCAAGAGACAGTTAATGCTTCTATCAAGTAAACAATTAGATATCAACATCTGGGGCAGAGAAGAAAGGTCACAGCTGGAGATGTGGCTGTTTGTGTGGTAGCATGCAGATTGTATTCAGTGCCATGGAAACTAACGAGATAAGTGAGGGCAAATGTGTAGAAACAGCAAGACGAGCCCAGGACAAGGCCTGGGGACTGAGACTGTCAGAGGCTTCAAAGGAGACTGAGTCAACGGGATCCTGTAAGCGTCTAACAGCCAGACATGGCTTGTCCACATTCCATGCTCCCTCTCTACCTTCTCTACTCCAGCCTCAGCAACTCCAACTTCGGAGGAGGGTCTCAGGACAGGTAACAAGGCAGAAAGGTGAGCCTGCCACACGAGCCGTTCAGGTGGAGTGCTGCGGGCTCAGATGATGGAGTGCTGGCTGTAATTGGAAAAGCATCTGAGAAATGAGATAAAGCCGGGAGTTATTATGGGAAGCAAGACGAAGAACACTCTTCGGCAGATCATTTGCTTCCATCGAATACATTATTTCAAATGAGATGATGTACATCAGTGGGGAATATTTCAAGCCACCTAAGGTTTGTAAGTGTCCCTATAAAAACGGGGAAACTTTTCCAATTTGGAAGTATGACTTACATATCGGATGGCGTAATATTCATACCCCGACCCGCATCACATTTCCAAACCGATGCTTCTTTGGAGAATGGAAAATAAGGCATAACAATACAATTGCATGCATAAACTGGTGTCATTTGAAAGTTAAGGTTAAGAGGTGGTAAATAGAGATCCGGGCTCCTGAATCTAGCAGCGAGTCCCAAAGGGAAGAAAGGGATGCGTTAACAAGTGTCCTGACGTGGCTGCGAGAGGAGAGTGTCCTGCTGGTTAAGGAAGCGACCATCTATGGGCACAGTTACAATCCTTGATTTAAAGAGCCCCGTGTGCAACGTCTCTCAGACCCGACGTGCCTCCCTCTGTGGGTTCCCTGCCAACAACGTGGTAGCTCCCTGTCCTCCCCGCGCCCCGGACCTTCACACCAAGCAGAGGTGGGGCGAAGGGGGGTTGGCTGTTTCTATTCTCACTCTCTTTTGCACCCCAATCTCCTTTTGCCATTTCTCTTTCCTTTCCACATTTTTTTCCTTCTTTTCTCCTCTCCTCTTTTTCACACACCATCGACAGAAAGGCTTCTTTTTTTCCTCCATGTTGGGTGGCAAGAACTTGTTTTTTAATCATATTCTTTCTCACTCAAAAGCACACTTTAATCTGTTTTAAATGTGATAAAACCTAGCTTTAGAAGTTCGAGAAAAATCATTTCTTCTTTTTAAATCGCTATCTTGCTAAGAGTTTCTAAAAGCCTAATCTGGGTCTCAGAAATGAGTACTAACTCTCCGTTCCAGTGATCGGAGCGGAGCGCTCTCCCTTCCCTGGGACACCAGGACCTGGTGTCAAGCCTTGCTGAATGTCTTGGCAAGCACAGAGGAGGGATGAAGAGGGGAATGGCCTAGAAAGGAAATACATCAGATGGTATTGCAAAGCATATCCTTGCTCTGGGGGCATCGCTAAGAAATCCTTACACCTGCTGTGGGTTAATACATAACTAGGTACTTAAGCCCCTCATCAAAGGCTACCTTTTTGCTCCAGAAAACCTTGCCCACTGGGGCATTTGGTGAGATGTGGGATTTGATAGAGAACTGGTAGGGACCTCTCCCGCCACCAGAAAAGCCATTGTTAGCTCTGGAAGTCAAGGCGAAGACCAGAACGGAGACCCCAGGGGATGGCAAAGCCTCTTGCCTCACGACAGAGCAGTGTGCACGGTGGTAATAAGTCTTTACCATGTCTACAGTAATCCCTCTGTCTCTCATTGTGAAAATGGGGATTATCAAGGTACCTGCTTACTTTATGAAGCGGTTTTGAGGAACAAATGGGAAATGCATGTAAACACCTTCGAGAGAAGCAGTCACAGACCAAGCACTCACTAAGCACCAGTGATCGTTGTGGTTTTAGGCCCACTTCTTCCTTTGTCAGTCTCCCAAATCCGAAGAAACAGGGATATGGAAGCTGGGTATATGCCAAGTAGTCTGAGGCAAAAGTGATAAAGTCACCGTCTTCATAAACTCTGAAGTGCTGGTCTTCCAGAAGCCTTGGCTCAGCTAGTGGGGCCCCACGGAGATATGGGACAACAGGAACAAAAGCTCACGCCAGTATTATTTATGAACCTAGTTTCTAGCACATTTCGCTTCAATCCTAACGCAACTTTACACAATAGGTCCTTGAAAATGAGTAGTTTACAGCTGAGGAGGTAGAAGGTTTGAAGGACTAACCTCCCTGAGATCACACTGCTATGTGGCAACAGGAGCACGGACCCGGGTCTCTCCGACCACAGAGTCTGCAGGCGAACGGAACGACTGAAGTTAGTAACAGAGACACGTCACTGATCCAGAGATTCACTTCCAAGGCCTCTCAGAGGTTGGAGAACGAGACACTTGCCATGTTCCTGGGCTCCTCGGGGCTCCAATTTCCTCAACTATAAATGAGGGTGTATATACTAGATGATCTATAAGATTCCTTCTCCCTCTGAAACTCTACGGCTCTATTATCCAGCCGTGGAGATAATCAGCATGTGGAAGAAAATCAGAGGGAAGGCTCCCAGAAACCAGACAATGATTATTTTATTCTTTCCCTAAAATTATAATGTGTGCTGCCTTCTGCATTTCTCCTAAGTCAGAGTTATTCTGCAAGGTTGCCTCAATGGCAATATTTGTTTGGTTAGGGCTGCAGAAAACCGAAAACATTTTGGCCCCAATGCTCTGTATGATGTCATTTTAATGAAAATAATGTTTTGAGAGGGGTTTAATCTCTTCTCCAAGTTTCTGCGCTGCATCCTGCAGCTCTGCAATATGTGAACTGTGGGAAGGGCTCTCACCTTCGTAGCAGCGGGGCGTGACCGTTTGGAAGGGTTTCTCCAGAACGGCAGATCATTTTAGCTGAAGTAACCCTTGATCAAAGATTAGACTGTGCATTTGTCCTCGGGGCCAAGACCCGGAGAAGTTATTAAGGCGTAACGGGAATTTCACAGTGGTTGGAGAAGTTTATCCCCCAAGCCTTGTTATGCATTTTATTTCAGTTCCATGAAAATGTGGACTTGTGGCCAAATAATTTGTTTCAGATACCACTTTTTATTTTTTAGGCAGTGAAATGTAAAGGACAATACAATTTGAGAATGTTGAGAAAAAGTTGGTAAGTTTAGAAACGTGAGTAAGTGTCATGGGACAGTTCACAGGAACTTCAAGCAACAAGGTTGCTTGAAAAATGTAGGAAAGTAGGAAAAAGGAAATAAATTATACACAGACTCATCAGCTATAAACAGGTGTAAACACTTGTAAAACACTATTTTAAACAGTGGTTATTAATTTTCAATGTCTGGATGCCACACAGACTGTAATATTATACCATGTATGCCATTTGGTAGTCGTTTTTTGCTTAGCAAAACCTAATAGTTTATTTTTAACTCTAATTACCTTTATAATACTGGCATTAGAGTGGGGCACCCGGGTGGCTCAGTTGGTTAAGTGTCTGCCTTCGGCTCCGGTCATGATCCCAGCATCCTGGGATGGAGCCCAGAGTTGGGCTCCTTGCTCAGCAGGGAGCCTGCTTCTCCCTCTCTCCCCACCCTTGCTCCTGTTTTATCTCTTGTGTGTGCTTTCTCTCTCTCTGAATAAATAAATAATCTTTTAAAAAGTACTGGCACTAGACTATTGAAATAATAGACAAAAATATTCTTTCTAGCTAATCTTTTTTATTCATTCACTTGTATATCAAATATTTATTAAGTGCCTAAGAGGAGCAGGCACTTAGCTGTACTAAAGATACAAGTCTCAATCAAGACACAGCCTCTGCTCACACGGTCCTCACAGTTCAGGGCAGAAATAACTGTACCGTATCCCACTGGGAAAAGATACTGTGATGGTCAGACGGCCCACAGGAGGAACAGCTAACTTAGACAATGTTGAAAACAACGTTCTGCTAATGGTTTTTGTAAAGGATGATACTGAGCTGTGGTTTTGAGAGTATATCAATTAATCACATGAAAAGATTTGGTTAGAACAGAGGTGGGATTTCAGCCAAAGAGAATTTGCAAGGGCCCTGAGCTGCCAGTAGTCTACTCTTGCTGCACCTGAGAGGGGGCCCGTTTACCTGGTGACAGAGGACTGGCCACATGGACAGAGGCAGTTCCTGGAGCATCTGATATGCTGGAGGGCATTATCCTCATGAGTGTCGGGGAACCAATGAAGGATTCAAGCAGAATAAAACATGATCAAGTTTTCGTTTTTGCATGATTATTCTGCCAACTTTGGGGAGAACCGCTCATAAGCATACAGACCAAAATTCGGAAACCAATAAACATAAATGAAAAGAGAAGGATCTTAAGTAAGAAAATGACATCAAAAAGGGAGAAAAGGGAGATTAAATTGGAAGGTACTGTTACGAGCTGAAATGTGCCCCTTTAAAATTCATACGCTAAAGCCCTAACCCCTAGTGCCCCCGAAGGTGCCTGTAGTTGGCAATAGGGCCTTCCAAGCCTTACACGATTAAGGCAAAGTGAGGTCATACAGGTGGGCCCTAATGCAATATGACTGGTGTCTTTGTGAGAAGAGAGGAGGACGCCGTGATGTGCACATCCAGAGACAAGGCCACCCAGGGACACAAAGGGAAGGCGGCCATCTGCAAGCCAGGGAGAGGGGCCTCAGAAGAATCCAACCTGCTGGCACCCTGGTCATGGACTTCCAGCCTCAAAACTGTGAGCAAATGACTCTCTGCTATAGCACTTGCTCAGTCGGAGGTATTTTGTTATGGCGGCCCAAGCAAACTGAGATACTAAGGAAACAGAAACGAACATATTTGTTCACTAAGCAGCTGCTTGCAGTAAAAGGGGAGGAGAGAGACAAGAAAGCTCGGAGGTTCTGATTTGGATGACAGTTAAGAGAGACGCCTGTCGCCCACACGGGGAGCCCAGGATTGCAGTGGCTGGGGATGCAGACGGGCCAAGGAGAGGCAGAGGAGCTGCAGCATTTTCGGGAAGAGCTGGTCAGCATGACGTTCAAACACAACGTGCAGCTCGGGGGAGGGGGGCAGGGTTGCTGTCGTCTCTCGCTGAAACAGTTTCCGTTCAGATATTCGCATGTCTCAACCCCCCATTTAAAAATAAGGGCTCGGCTCACATGCCATCCCTCCAGGGAGGCCTTCCTTGACCTTTCTGTCTCAAACATCACCTCCTGTCACCAACATTCACCTCCCGGGATTTATCTTTATAATACCGACCACCATTTGATCCTTACATATTTCACTCGTTAACAGAATTCTTAGTATCCAGAACAGTGTATAACATGTAACAGGTCATTGCTCAGTTTTTAATGAATCACCGCCCCGAACAGGGAGGAGACGGGAGGAGGGAAGGAAGTGGGCGCCAACAGCCTGCCACCTGCTTTTGTACGACCCGCAAAGTCAGAAAGGTTTTTTACATTTGGAAATGGTTGGGGAGAAAAAGGAAGACTGGTACCTTGGAACATGAAAAGTTTATGAAATTCCAAGATCAGTGCCTAAAAAACAAGTGTTGTTTATTTACGTGGTTACCTTTCCCACAGTTGCAGAGTTGAGTAACTGCCACGGAGGCTGTGTGTGGCCCACAAAGCTCAGAGTACATCCTACTTAGCCCTTTATAGGAGAAGCTTTCGCACCCGGGACAGACACCATCTGTGAGGCTTATAGACTGCTCTTGGGGGTGTGTACGGGTGCCCTCGCTTTGGGACGCAATCTGTCGTCACAAAGCTAATCACTTATATAGCTGCGTACCTAGCAGTTCTTGCTATTTACCCCTGAGAAACTCTTGAGCAAGACACACTCACAAGAATATTCATGGCAGCACCGTTCACAACAGGAAAACTCACAGACGGTCCAAAAGCCTGTTAATGGGGGAGCAAAAATGTCACGATAGCATGGCATACACAATGTGGATGGGCCTTAGAAATACATTAAGTTATTCACAGCGTGATATGCTTCTCATAAATGAAAACAACTGAAAATGTCTTTAAGGATTACATCTACAAGCAAGAAAACTATACAGAGGACATGAACAAATGCACGATTCAGGTTGACGGTTACCTGTGCGTCGGGGGCGGGGCATGGAATTGGAAGGATCATAAGTTGCGTATATTATTGCCAACGTCCTAGCTCTTTTGGGGGATGATGGGTTTGCAAGCCCTTACTATACTATTATTGGTGACTAGTTAGTGACGGATAATGAGAGTATGAGCAGGGATTATGATTGATCTAATTGTGTGTGTGTTGGTGGGGGGGCGTGCATGTGCAAGTTCCACCAAACTTGACCTCTAGTCCTTGCACTTCTAAGAACCAGCTGTGCGATTTGGGGACATTTACTTTAGTTCTCTAGACATTTATTTCTTAACCAAAATATAGAGTAAGGACTTGATCATTTCTAAGGAGCCACGCAATTCTAAAGGTCTGTGGTTCTATCAAATAAGGTAGTAGTAAGATTTGTTTTCAGTTCACCGTAGAGGCAAATGTTGAACAGAAATAAATGGATCACTTAAGACATTAGGTTTTGGTGGCCAAACATGCACTTAGGGATTCAAAAGCCAATCACCCCCTCCATGAAGTAAGTCATCCACCTACCCACTTACGATGCAGAGTGGTGCTCTTGATTTAATTGCTAGTTGCTGCATTCTTTTTGTAGCATCCCTACAATTAAAGAAGCTTTAAAGTAAGGCAATGAACCAGTAAAAATGTCTCAAACATGAGTAAGTGATGAGGCCCCTGTCTATAGAACAGCTGCTTGCCAGCACTTGTCATGAGGTTCTGTGAATTACTGATGCCATACCATAGCTCCCATAAATGCCAGTTGCCTGAAGAAGCTCACAGTGTCTCTCTTGAAGCACCAGGCTGGCCCAGCTGGCCCTCCATTATCGCCTGGTGCTGTGATGTGGGGAAAGAACATAATGGCACATCCGATTGCCTTGGTTCTAATTACTGTATCAATACAGAGAAGAAAGTAATTTACAGATTGATGATTTTCTTGGGTAGCCAAGAATTAAAACCTAGGGCAGTATTTCTTTTTATACACTTAACTACTCAAATCTTTGGGATACTATAGCTGGAAGGGGTGAGAAACAGGCACTCCTGTTGACAGATTCCAGTACATCAGTTTCCATTGTAGTTTCTTGTTTGAGAATTATCTGCTCATAGAGGACCTTTTGAGAAATTTGTTCTAGACTACCCCATTGATCTGGTTATGGCTGACTGTCCTGAGAAGAGAATCCTGACCCAAGCAGGGTCAAGTTGATTATCTCCCCTTGAAATATGGAGTTGGGTTCTGGAAACAATAACTAGTCTCTACTGAGTATGTCAGTTTTTAAGTCCTAGTTCTGGGTCTGGTTGTAGCTCTAGTCCTTTGTGATGACACTGGAGTCCTTATAAAATATTCCTCTTTTCCTTTAGGTAGTGTGATTGGCTCTTTTAGACTAAGGAGGCTCTAAATATATCTAGTGACTCTCCTGTTTCTCTTTCTCCTTTCAATAAAGAAAGTCTGAGGCTCTATAAAGTAGTTCTACAGTTTATAATATAATCTCATGTTTTGATTCACAAATAGCTCTGAGTAACTCGTTATTTTCCACATTACCATTATGGTACATTTATGGTTGGATGTGAGCTTAAATTTAACTACTTCAATGTCTCATTTTATAAATAAGAAAACAGAGGCCCAGGAAGGAAAACCAATTTGTCCACAGTCTCATAGTAATTTATAGAAAGCAGAGAAATACAGTTTAAGGCTTCTCACTCCTGATACATATACTTTCAGATAATGCTGTTTTCTCCTCTAATTCTGCTGTGAAGGGGAAGAAACACAAAAAAGGACTGTAAGATAATTACAAACAAATGCTACAGTGTCCAAATATATTGAGTGCTCTATCACCAGATTCCATGTGAAATACCACTATGAGTCTTATTTGTCTTTAAAAGGCTTTCTTATCTTCAAGAGCGAGGTGGACAGTGAAGAATGTACTGGCAAGATCTTGCCATGTATCAATGGATACATGTATCGCTGTTGGTTTTAGATGAATGATTCTTCAATGGAACACCTGCAACTCTAAAGTCTGGCTCTCAACAGTCTATGTTAGAACATAGAGTTTAGGGAATTTTTAGGGTTATGCAAAGGCCAAACTGTATCAAGTTGAAAGACGAAGCTAAGAAATTTAAAATACAGTAAAATGTAGGCATAAGCAGCCAGACAGAACCCAGACTGGGGATTCTCTTGTCTTCATCAACTGCCTGTGGAACTTCAGATGGAGGAAAGCTGACCGACTTCAGGTTGGCAAAAGCATAGATGGGTATGAAACTTCTCTTGACATAAGTAGGTGAAATTGTCAGCAGTCATAGGAGCTCCAGACCTGAGTCTGGTCACAATGTCACATCTGAACTGAGAAGATTCTATGAACGTTTTAATCACAGCGCTATTTCTCAAATGTTGACCCTTCACATTCTATGTATTAAATACAGACTGAGGGGGATTTAATGAAGAACTAGTCATGATCCAGATACTCCGGATGTTTAGGTGACCCCAAAGAAGTAGGGAAGCCAGCTTTCAGTCCCTCTCACCTCTTCTTACCACTTTCTTTGGAATTCCTCTGTTCAGTTTCCTTTGGTTCCTTATGTTGCCAGTGCCTACTCTAATTACCAAAAAAAGTACCAATTAAACTACTTTGCACGAAAGTGTCACTGGATTTTAGAAGACAGCGCCTGGAAAAGGTAATGATTAACACAACAGCTTGAATTTCTGTGGGTATAATTTTAGACTCTCTGTTGCCTGGATGGGAAAAGTGTATTCCTACCACTCAGGCCGAGATAGCCCATATGGTGCCTTAGTGTGAATGAGCTAAAGGTGCCCTTTTCTACACGAATGAAGACGTGAGCCAGGGCCTGTGGCTTTTGAGTGGAGCACAGACTGAGTTTAGCTTTGACTCACTAGTGTGGCTGCCCTTGTGCAGGAGACAACACTCACAACTGTATGACCAGCCCAACATCCACACACGCACACAGGTTGTACTGTGATGGGGTTTCTGCTCCATTTCTGCCTCACTCTTTGCCCCATTTCCCTCCTATTCTTGCTTCCTTTCTCTCTCTGTGTGCCTTTAGAGGAGTAAAACACAAGAAGACTTTCATAGAAAATAAACGAAGAATAAATTCAATTATTTCAAACCTAACCTAATTAAGGTCAAAAGATCATACGCATACATAGTTTGGCCTCAAATTATTTCTGCTTTTTACCTGTACCTGGTTACTGCTCTCTCTCTCTATATATATAAATATATATTTATAATATAATATTGAAATTATATGCATGTATTTATATGTTACACATTATTTATACACATAACTTGGTGGGTGATTTTATATATATGTGAAAGTTTACTTATATCCAAAATTATGTGTATATATGTGTATAATTATACTATATATCGGATGCAGTTATATTATAATTATATAATATTTTAATATATAATTATGAATCATATGTTTTGTTATAATATAATTATATATAATTTCCTGTATATATAAAATTTTGTGTATTCATATAATTGCTCACCACTTAGTTTATTCCTAAGTCATAGTAATAATATTTCCATGTTGCTTTAAATAATAGAGCAGCATATAAAAATAATTCAGTAGCTAAGGATATACATTTAAAATACTATTCTTTAATGAACATCCGTAATTAGGTAAGCTAATCCACCTGGATATGCAACTATATCTGCATCTAATCTGGAACTGACATTCGGGGATATGACATTAAATCCAAGTCCTTGGGATTCTCGGTGAAGGTCACCCCGGTCGGGATCTCCCCAGGCCGTGCCCCTCACGAGCTCCAGAGGGGTCGGTGAGGCTGCCCGGCGGAGGCCGCCCCTGCAGAGCAGCCTGCCTGAGCGTAAAGACACACACGCCTGCTGCAGCCTCTTCAAAGCTGTCGCTTCTTCCCGGGGAGCATCTGCCAGACCGGAGAAGAGGCAAGGAGCCCTGAAGCCGTCACAGAGCTGGTAGTGGTGCTGCCAATCTACTCTTCCAGGAATTCTACTTACAGATTAAAACACGACATTTGATTCCGCTTTCTCATTTATAAAAGTTTATATTTCTCTACCATTTTTTCACATGCAACCCAAGTCACGGGTTTGACCATATGGTAATGGAATAGCCTTTTATGACACCTCATGAATAAAGAACTTTAATCGTTCCATTTTCAAATTCAGGATTTGAAAATATCACTTAAATTTACACTCGACATCTTCCCGAATAAGAGGGCTACTCGCCTACCACCATCCTTTACAGGGAAGTAGTTCAATGAAGATTTGTCCATCTCAAAAAAGAGATGCTGATTACAATTCAGACAGCTCTAAAATGCCCAAAATATGTAGATAGATGGAATATTAATTAAAAATATATATTATCATATGTATTATCAGTGTTTGGTAATTTAGGATGACATTGATTATAAGATACACTATTATTTTATGAACCACTAAGAAAGAAAAGAATAAAACATCTTAAAAGAGGAATTCAATCTCATTCACTCCTATGACTTTGATGCATCCTTGTAAAGGAAAAGAAGTGCAATGAACTGGGTAAGGCAGCCCTCAAATTTCTTCACCCTCAGAGTCCAACTCTCCTGAAACACTTGCAACTGATACAGAAACGTCACTCTGTTTGATGTCATTTATATGAAAAGGGAAAAGAAAATAGGTCGGTATGGTATTGTGCAACCTTAGAAGCTTGGGGAAAAGAGACTTGTTGACGCCTGTCAAGTTGACACCCGTCAAAAAATGATCCAAGGAGAAGGAAGTTTAGTCAATAGACCAAAATAGTAAAACTGCAACAAACAGGCTTAGCTTGATGTCATCAATTCATGTGATTTTTGTAATTCCTTCTGTACTGATTCCAAACCCCCAAATTGTCTGATTATGTAGGATTGCCAATAGGGAGAAGAAGCAATCATTTTTGAGCATCAGGATAATTATTTCTCATTATAAATTAATTGACTTTCTAGTCTTATACACCATTCTACTGAGTTTTAGTTAATGGGTCGCCCTCCTAGTGCTTCACCACCTTACCTTGAACAGTGAAGGTCTCCAGACAATAATAATGTCACCAGTGTAATGAATATCACCTTATGAGACTTCCTGGGGATGTGTCTGTTTGATTTCCCAGGAACACACTAATGCATTTTCTGCCTGCATACCAATTTTTTTTTAAACAGGATATTAGCACTAGCGATTAACTAGGCTATGGGGATTGGAGCCAGCAGTTAAATGGACGTGAAAATTATCGTGCATGAAGTTGAGATGAATATTAGTTGCTTCTGCTATAGTTACTTCAATATATGTGGCAGAATGAGGATAGGATATGGGTTAACTCAGAAAGAATGGGACCAGACAGACTCACATTCTATAAGGAAAAATGTGGAAAGAAGCTGGCATAATTAATAAGGGAAGCTAGAGGGCGCCTGGGTGGCTCAGTGGGTTAAAGCCTCTGCTTTCGGCTCAGGTCATGATCTCAGGGTCCTGGGATCGAGGCCCGCATCGGGCTCCCTGCTCAGTGGGGAGCCTGCTTCCCCCTCTCTCTCTGCCTGCCCCTCTGCCTCCTTGTGATCTCTCTCCCTCTGTGAAATAAATAAATAAAATCTTTAAAAAAAAAAATAAGGGAAGCTAGAAATGAGGACAATTGGCTATTTTTTTCTGTTGTGATGACAATCATATATAAACCACTAATGTCACAGGGACCTTCTTTACTCCTGGATCCCTACAGGGAATGATTTACTCCTTGTGATACACCCCGGAATGTGTGGTAAAGACTAGAGGTTTAACGACTTGTTTTGTATTTTTCAAAGTACTCTAGTTTCAAATCTGCATATTAATGTATAAAAACATTTTCATATATACCATTTAATTCAATACGTCTAAATAACAGATCTGCGATGGCCAGAGTTCAGGGTCTCAACCAACCTCTAACCTTTTGTAACCTCTTGCTGAGTCTACACATCATGAAAATGGCTCACTTTGTCAGATTTAGATTCGTTGAAACGAGATTACATTTTAGTAAAGTGAACCCATACAGTATGACCCATAACCAACTTAATGTAATCTCTCAGCGCCACCTGCACTAAGAACATACAGTCTACAAGTGCTGGTGAAGCCTCTTCAGGATGAAGAAGCAAGGCTCCAGAGCTAGTTTCCAGGACCACAACTCTCATTATTACAGTTGGTTGTCAATTATATGCACTCACTTGTTTGGAAAGTGAAGCAACTATAAAAATTCTATAAAAGTGAAAAGTCTATTAGTTAAGAATTTCAATAAACCTCTATGTTTTTAACAAGCTACAACTACAATTAACAATTATTTATATCTTTTTCTCCAAAAATCTTAATTCATCTTTCGTATCACAAGGAGAAAAAAATACATATTTTCGTAACTATTTATCTAAATGGCAGTGCTTTATTATTATATTTTCTGTAATCAGTGAGGCACATTTATTCATTGAGTTCCCACTATTTATAAAGTCTCTCCTTTGTATATGTAATGTATACTTTTTATAGCACTCACGTCACTGGAAACACTTTTATTATTGTTGGTTTATTCCAGATAACTAAACTGAGCATCTGTTCTCACTGTTGAGTTGCTACAAAGTTGGACCTAAGGACTGTCCCCCACATTTATTTTTTATTTATTTATTTTTTTTAAAGATTTTATTTATTTATTTCACAGAGGGAGAGAGATCACAAGGAGGCAGAGAGGCAGGCAGAGAGAGAGGGGGAAGCAGGCTCCCCGCTGAGCAGGGAGCCCCATGCGGGCCTCGATCCCAGGACCCCGAGATCATGACCCGAGCCGAAAGCAGCGGCTTTAACCCACTGAGCCACCCAGGCGCCCTGTCCCCCACATTTAGATGGGAGAAGGGGACATTCCCCTGATGATAGGTCACCATGTTTTTGTTAGGGGGGTCCTACATGCTTGCTTTAAGCTACTGGAATGTGTCTTTATGGGCTTCTTTCTGGTTGACCAGAGGCTCCATGTTGTCCTTACTTCCAACAGGGAAAACAAAACTACAAGTTCATTTTACCATGTTACCAACCTATTTCAGCGATTCCGTCACTGCCCAAAGTGATGTGGAATGTTCTCACTGGAACTGCCTCCACAGCGTGGGTCACGTGATCATGAATTTTTTTCCTATGAAGATAGCTTTCAATTTTGACAACTGCCAAGAGTTATTCAGATCTTAATCTGATGAATGATATTTTGACTTCAGTCATTGGAACTAGAGTGAAGGCTTGTTAAAGATAAGCATTATGTCTTATACATCTACAGTGTCTCATTGCTCTGGCATGGCCCCAGGAATAAAGTGGGGGCTATAATGAAGTGACAAAGGTGGTGACCTCCAAAGTGACACACACCTGGTTTCACTCTACCGCTTAATAATTTTGGAATTTAGGTCAGTTATTTACCTAGACTTAGCTGTCTCACACATCAAAGGGGATAATAATACAACCCACTTCATGAGAGGTTTGTGCACATAAAGCACAATGCCCAGCACACAGCATGTGTTTGCTAAGTATTAGAACTTTATTATTGTTGTTGTTTACAGGCTTAAAACGTGGGCAATGAATGACTAAGATACTGGATAAACAAATAATGAAAGTAACACAGGCAAAATCATTTTGTGAGTTGACTGAAGAGACAGCAATATACAGTGTTTTTTGGAAGTGTTCAAAATTTATCAAAATATATCACTGGGGTTCATTCTATGAATGTGCCCAAACCGATTTTAATATATGTCAGCATTTTAGATGAGACTGTCAAAATGTAAGCATCAGTTCTCTCATCTGTAAAATGGGATGTGACTAGGTGATGAAGATTCTCTTTAGCTCAAAGTTTTGTGGGAGTCCACAAATCATTACCCGGTACACAGGACTGTAGGTTTGGTAAAGGGGAAGGCGAGAGAATGGGGAGGGCAGAACTAGCAGGGCTGGGAGCAGGAGTCACTCTAGAATGTCCTGGGGTAGCCTGTATTCTTCTGGGACAAAGATACAGATTATAGTAATTGCTCTTCAAATAGGAAATCCGAGTTAAGGTTGGAAGGACAGAAGGAGAACATCTGAAGATCAGATGCGTGGAGTAAGGATACCTGGGCCAACAGGTCTCAACTGCTGGCAAACAGATGAGGATCCGGGGCTACGGGTCACTACCAAATCACAATATTTGCGTTTTAAAATAAAGTGCTCATGCATAAGCCTTCCTCGAATTTAAATAAGGCAGTAGATTTTGAAAATGTGTGGGCTGTGCTAGTTACAATTCTTACTCCAAGGCCATGTAAGTTAATAGTCTCACAAAAAGAAGATTTTAAGTTAGGTACGAGGGTTTTGTGAAGCTGGAATTTCCCAGTGTGTGTTACCACTGAGACTTGGAGAAGCATAATACCATATCACACTAGTTCTGTTTTATGCCTGCAGTGTATTTTAACAGCACATTCGGAAAACACACGAAATTTTATGGATACTGTTGCTTTGGATAAGAGTAAGCTAAAAAAACAGAAGTTGACTGAAAGACAAAAATACTTTTTAAATAAATAAATTGGTGGTCTGTGGGCTTTGCAAAACTTGTGAATATGGTAAACAAATCACTAAAGTGTGGGAAATTCGAACTTAAGGTAATAAATGACTTATCTATCAGAATTTGCTATAAATCAATATATATTAACCTTAATAAATTTATAACTTTTTCTCATTTCAATAGTTCAATGTCCCAGATAGAAATAACTTGGCTACTCACATAATGCTCTGCTAAATTATCTGAAATAATTTTATACATATTTATAATACTATAAGCTCCCCACAAGCAGATGTTACGTCTAATATGTTTTCTGTTGTATCCCCAGTGCTTAGCACATAACATACACTAATAAATACTAGTTAAGTCAGTAAACAATTACATAAACTTAGGTAAACACATCAAAATTCTAAAAATTGTACCCAGGGGATAACATAGAATAACATAGATACTTGATATGAATGGGAAATGACTCATACTCTATCTAATGTCTGAAAGAACTCTACTCTACCACAGCGACCATTAAAATTACTGCAAATCAAATCATAGTTATTCAAATTGAAATAAAAAAGAGGCTAATGACCAGAATTAGGGATTATGAACCACATCAATTAAGGATCTACTGAAGGAAGTGGAAGTCCAAGTGCTGACTTAAAGATTATGTTAAAAGAGATGGATTTGTAATATATTTCAGAACTGATTTTTTTCTGCATATTTATTAAAGTTGTTCAATATTCCTAAATAATTGCTGTGAGAAACTAAGAATTTAGAGTTGAATTTGATGTTAAGGTAACATGCTTTATGAAAGGCAAATGGTGGAAGAGTTATATTTACATTGATATAAATAAATGTGGGCTTTTTTGGTAATTTTGTTAAAGGAAACGGGATTTGCATGCTTGTAAAATTTGCATGATTTTTATGTTTTAGGAATCATTTGCACACTGAATATTTTCCCATTATGACAGAAGAAATTAACATCTCCTTTAAAGTAAGATTATTATCATCCAGGAACATCTTTAACAGACTTGCAGGCCTGTTAAAAAGTCACGGGACAGGAACACCGAAAAAGAAAGCCTTAACACACTGACTACTTTGGGACATGGTTTTCCTCTTTCCTTCATCCCACTTAACTATGAAAGGGGGAGCAATCAGTATGAATAAGACCATGTCTGTAGAGCTACAGGCAAATTGAACTGGCACCAAAAATTCATTTTAATGACATTGCAACAGAGTCAGATGCTCAATGGGGCCATGACAGTCCATCCAAATGTTTTTTATGACGTTTCTGCCCAGGGCTTGAAATGGGGGGAAGAAAATATCACTGGTTTTAACAATAAATCTCTTCCAAATCCAACTTCTTTCTAATCTCCTCTTTTAAGTCACTCTGACTATTCCTCTTTTACTTTCCACTACTAACCAAAAATATCTGAACAAGATTGTAATTATTGACAACCCATGAATAGCAACATGATGACAAAAGTCTCAGCATCCACAGAAGCTTCTGAGCTACCTGGGTTCTTACCACCCCCCCCCAATACTACACAGACCCTAACGATGTGTTGCCACAGTGGGGGAAGTACTCCCATGTTATATGGGAGTTGGAGTATTTTACTTTCAAATACGAATGAAGATTAGGATTTCGAAGTACCAAAAATTGCTATACATGGGGAATCTGAATCTTTTAATAAATAGAATCTAGAGCTTTCAACGAGAAGACAGAACTTGAGGAGAGTGGAAGTGTTGGAAACATGATGCTAACAGGTTAATTCTCTTTCCAGAGAATAAGTATGTGTTCCTTTGTAATTTTCTATGTAATATGTAATTCATTTTTTTCTGTAATCTTACCTTCCTCTAGCCTTTGCATATGGAATGGGATAGTGAGGGGAAGGGAAAAAAGAAAGACTTTTTATAAAGTCGATATTGACACGAAATAAGACAGAGTACTTAAAAATAAACCACTAAGATAGTGGTTTACCAGCTCTCAACAAACAAAAACTTCACATAACAGAGCCTTTAAAAATCACTTGGACTATGATTTTCTGTATAGACAAGCAGAACGGGGGCTATGGATAGGAATGATTTCGAGAGCATTTGAAAGTGCTTTGTTTGTAAATATCTTCCCCATATTTGGATTCCTCTTGTTATTCTTTTTGAAATGGAGATACACTGGAGGACGTAGTGTATTATATTAATATGTTAGAGTCATATCAGATCTCTCTTCTTCTAACAAAGGGAGAACATTCTGTAAGGCTCTGAAAATAAG
Organism: Ailurus styani; assembly: GCA_002007465.1. NCBI lineage: Eukaryota > Metazoa > Chordata > Mammalia > Carnivora > Ailuridae > Ailurus > Ailurus styani. The sequence goes on from LNAC01000182.1 coordinate 1,727,308, forward strand.
GCCAAGAGAAAGAAGAAAGGAACAAGACAAAATGTAATGAAAAATGTTCAAGTTGGCCTGGAACTGTGGTTAATAATTAGCAAGAGTGACTCAGGAGTCTGATGAATAAACCCAGTAACGTCACTGATGATTATTAGGAAGACATAACTCATTATTGTGCTTTATGACAATCAGCCAACGTGCTAATGTTAAAGTAACCACCTTTCGCAAATCTGTCTGTCCCAAGTTTAAAAACTTAGGTTGACACAGTTCCTTTTTACATGTACTTGTTAGGCAACCTGGACCGTTAATTAGTATGTTCTGGAGTCTGTAATTTACTCTTAAAATATGTCCACAAAGACAGTTTGATATAATTTCATGTATATGAGATAGTTGATACCCAAGGGCTGATCTAAGCAAGAACATAGGAGGATGGCTAGTATTTTGTGAAAAGACCAGATTTCACAGGTGGATAGTGTGTAAGGTATATTTATCTCTGCTCAAGACCTTACGTTTTGTTAATGAGCACAAATACACTGAATTGCTAGTTACATTGTGGGGGATGGGATTTTTAATTGGTGAAATTACTGGTATTCACCAAAGGTGACTGGTGACAATAATTTAGAGACTCTCCCTAATCTTGCATCAAAAGGACAAAGGATAAAGTCTAGGGAAACCTTTACTTCTTTATTTTTCAGAATGGTGACTGAGGCTGGAGTCTTAAATCGTTTTGCTTCATCCATTGAATTAGAGGATTCTGATTGTCAGATCCCAATTTTTTTTAAAGACTTCATTTATTCATTTGACAGAGAGAGAGAGAGAGAGAGAGAGAGAGAGAGAGAGAGAGAGAGAGNCAGGCGCCCAGATCCCAATTTTTTTTTAAAGACTTCATTTATTCATTTGACAGAGAGAGAGAGAGAGAGAGAGGGATTACAAGTAGGCAGAGAGAGAGAGAAGGAAGCAGGCTCCCCGCTGGAGCAGGGAGCCCGATGTGGGGCTCGATCCCAGGACCCTGAGATCATGACCTGAGCTGAAGGCAGAGGCTTTAACCCACTGAGCCACCCAGGTGCCCCTGTCTGATCCCAATTATAAAGTAAACTCAATCCTGCTTCTGGAATGTTTTCATATTTGGTTTAAAAAGAAGCCCATACACCAAGCAGCTGGAACATGTAAAGGAATAAAGAGCTTGGACTTTCAAGCTTACAGAACGGGCTGTACAGACAACGTCTGAGCCCACTGCTAATAAACATCTGCTTCTCACTGTAGGAGGGGCAGACTTGTCTCACACTTGTTACCTAGTAGTGAGTTACATAAAGTTACTCATGCTTACCTGTTTATCTCAAACTACTGCTGGCTACTTCTGTCTACTCAAAGAGCCAAAGGGGCACAGGTCTGTTCACAGCAGTGCGTTTATTAGTGCCAACTTTATACAGACACTGCTGGGTTCATTAGTGAACAAAGTAGTCATCCTGGATCACAGCCTAGACTCTAGTCAAGCAGAAATCAGAAACACGGGAAGGAAATTTTAAAATACTACTACTACTACTCATTTACATTATTTTAATTATAAGAACGAGGGTTTCTCAGAATGTTTCATTCCATTAAAAGGGAAAAATGATAAATTTATGCCATTAAAAGATATGAAAGTCTCATTCAAACCCACATTCTTTAAGTAAATAGTTTTTTTTGTAAATTGTCTTATAGAAGCACCCATAGATAATAATGAGTTTAAACACTCATCGGCTGTTCGAAAATATTAAAATCTATCTGTGTCTCAGTTCACGTGTCGCCAACATGGGAACACTAATATCTCTCAGGCTTATTGTAAGGAATAAATGGAATACTATAGACAAAGGTATCTATCACATTACTTCTTATACAGAGTCAGTAACAAGCACTAAGAATGATGACATCCTTTGAATAAAAGGGAAACATTAATTGATATTTAAAATTTACAGATTTCAATAAATTTAAAAGTCATGTTTTGAAAAACTATTTGCCTCTATGGTATTAAATTAGGAGATTAAAAATGAGTAAAGGGTTTCCAGGTTAGGGTGGTGAATAAACACGCACTTAACTTTCTTCCCTAAGAAATTAGAGTGTATGATACACGCACATATGATCTGTGTGTGAGAGAGTAAAAGGGAGGGCAAGAGCGCTTCAGTGGGTCTGTGCTGGGGACACCGGGACATGCGGTACCTCTTCCCAGAGTAAAGTGTAAAGGCAACCAGAACCTGTCACTCTTAATAACAAACACAGAGCTAATGATTATGAAGAACCAGAGGAAAGCTGAGGGGCCTAGAAATCATAAAAAACAAACAAACAAAACAAAACAAAAAAACCCCAGAAAAATGAGAATTAAGAAATTTAGAAAAAACAAAATAAAGAAAGATGTTTGTTATCCTTGAGAGGCAAGGAAAAGCTGTGCATTCATGAAGCAATGCTAGAACGCTACTAAAAAGGAACTTTTCAGGAACAAAAAAAGAGCTTTTTGATGAAAGTCATGATGAAAAATCAGTCCAGAGAGAAGAAAGAAATCAGAAGAGACCAAATTACAAACCAGAACAATAAAAAGAAGTGTAGGGAGTTGTCAGGATAACAGGTGTGTTGTGAAATTTCAGACAAATTTTTGTCTGGGACAAAAAGAATATTCTAACTTCCAGAGAGAAGGGTAGGTCACATTAAAGGTCATGAGGCAACCAGAGGTTGTGCCAGAGTGAGACAGAGAAACCCGGAGGGGGGAGACGGGGAAAGTGGGAAGCAGGAGATCCAGTGCAGGGAGAGATGAGGAAGCTCTCAGCCCAAGGACAGGGGTGTGGTGAGGTGAGGCTTCAGGATGAGGGCATGCCCCAGACACAGACAGCGAACGGCTTGGACTGGAGAATGGGAAACATCGGCGAGGTGCTGGCGATGATTTTATAGTCTTTTAAGAACTGCGAACAGAATAGGTCAGATTCTCTTCTGTGCTTGACCTGCCTCAGTTCACACTGATCGACTTCCTGCCCTCACCTCCGCGCCCCCGCCCGCTCTGGCGTTCCTTTGAGGTCCCAAAGCAGCTGCCTTGTCATGGCCTGAAGCCTACACCCAACTAAGAGGGCTTGGAAGCACAAGCACCAAACGTGGTTCCCGGGAAGACAGAATAAAACAGATGTATAGCCAAACAAAGAGGAAGCGTTAGTGATGACGATGATGATGGTGGTGTAGCAAGTTCTTGCCTTGTCTCACTTTTTAAGGCTGATTTTCTTTGCTCAAAAATAGGAGTAAAAACAGAATATGAGTTAATAGCTATGTGAAGGGAGGTTAGCCCTAATAGAGTCTTCTGTCCATAAATACAATAAGGAGATTTGTGACAACTTCGTTACTTTCTCATTCTTCACAAACGGGACACCTGCCATCGTGTGGCAGCCATTTGTAGGGCTCCGATGAGCTTCAGGGCTTCTAGTTTAAGTCAATCCAGGAGATAGGATTCCAGTATCTGGCAGCTTAGGCAACACGGAGGCTGGATGCACTTTATTTTAACTTTTTTGGTTGCATTGATGAGACCAAGACCAAAAAAAAAAAAAAAAAGAAATGAGCTGCTATATGAGATTCTCCCAACAAAATTGCCAGGAACCTTCTGGTATGGAAATGGATTTCCTCAGAAGGAATGAAAGGTGACCCACAAAACTGAAACAGGCAGGGTTTGGAGAGAGAACTCCACACACAGGGGCTTTAAGTCAGGCAGAAGAGAGGAATTCCGAGTGTGGACCATGAAATGATTCCTATGTTTTCTGGTTTCTGATCACAAAGCAATGAGCTGACCTTAACTGGATTTTCCAAGGTGTTTTTCTCCCCTTCCTGCCTGATGGATGAGCTGATTACAGTGGACTGGATGAGAGTTTCAGACCCCAGATGTCAGAGGCACCAACAACACTCCCTTGCCACAGACAATGGGAAGCCACTCTGAGGAGGCACGGGGGATCACGTAACAAGGCCTTGCTTTTAGAGCACCAGAAGGCAGTCGGTGTGTCTAAAATACTGTCAAGGCAGGTGTGTGGGAATATGTGGAGGTGGGAGCCTCCAGAGGAGGCCCTGAGGGGCTGGTTACCGCTCTTCGGCTGTTCCTTCTTGATTTTCCGAGGCGTCCTGCGCTCCCTCTTCTGTCCCGTGGCAAGGGCCTCACCCGACTCTTACAGCTTTCCTCTCCTTTCCTTGATTCAAGTTCAAAAACCATTTGAGAACTTTTGTAGTATTAACCTATCACTATGACTGACACACAATGAAGAGATTTGAAAGAAAGCCTGGCAGGTGAAGCCATCTGTGGAATAAGAGCGTGAATCCAGAAGGGAGTCTTGGGCAAGTGGGTAATCAGTTACAGAGAAGAGTGCTCTTTGCAGGCTGTGTTTGATCAGTGAGTTGGTTCCTAGATTTTCAATTGAAGCTGTATGAACAGAATTGAATTCAAAGATTTATACTGATTGTGAGGAACTGAAATAGCTGAGCGCGTGAGGCAGGAGTTGCTGAGTGATTACAAAGGTTTTTTAACAAAGACGGTGTGTGAGAGGTCGGCAGAGAGGAGACGATGTGCCCGAAGAAGCCGAGGAGGAGAGCTATTCCGCGTGCGGGTTAACAACAGAGGAGGTGTGCTGGGGCAGGAGACAGACGACGGAGAGAAAAAGCTGGTGACGAGAAAAAATAAAAATGAGCAGAGGGAATAAAATGGAAGAAGCCAGCGTTCTGAGGCTTACACTTCAGGCCGTGAATTCATCAGAGAAATAGTTCATGACATCTGGGAACACCGAGGGATTGGAAGCGTAGCGGCGCCCGGCCTGCGGATGCTAATAAGCCTAACAGAGAATAGGGGAGCCGTGCGTGTCCTCGTTTCTAGCTAGTTTCTTTGCAAAAAAGGGAAGAATAAGGCACTATTATCACAGTAAATATCACGGATGATCCCCAATACAATTCCATTCAATCTCGTTACATTCTCACATCAGATTTCGTTAGATTCGGTGGAAGATGGTCCATTGACAGTGTAACTAGATACTGGTGATAGAATTTTAATTATCCCAAAAGTTGGGCTCAAACCTTAAGGGATGACTAAGCCAGGTAGATAGGACATACACAACTTACCCTATAAAGCTCTCAGGAAATTATATTAACTCAGAGTTGAATTTAGAGCTAAAATTGATAATAACTGCCTAATGGTTTTGATGCTAATTTCATTTAAAATGTGTTCTCTGATTAAAAACCCCAAGGCATTAGTTGGACAATTAAGAAGTAAATAGTTTACCGCAAAAATGCTGTCCAAACCACAGATAATGAATTAGAGCTGGGTAAGGAAGTTTTGATGATAATGATAATGAAAAGATATGAATAAGAGGTGCTCATTTCAGAGATCACATTACAGACCATACTACAGAATCCAAAATGAGGAGCAGTGTTGGAATGGATGCCTATAAACACGCACACACGTACGCACATGCACACACACACAGTAACTAGGCACTCTGGCTCTGAATCACACAACCCTAAGAAGTCAATCTCCATTACTGAGATTTACTGTGTGGCTCAGGACTTAGTATCTCTGAGCTTCAGTTTCCTCATCCAGAGCAAAGGGAAGTGGGTATTATTATCTACACTGTGGGGCTGTTGTGAGCTACTGGATGATGGATGAATTAATGTGTGTAATCTACCTAGAATAATGCCTGGTGTTCAGTTTGCTCTCCACAATAAATGTAGCTTCAACTATATAATACAAAGTCTTTATGACACCTTTCCTAACATGTTAGTAATTCAGATCTATAGCTGGTAAGCAATTTTTATTTTTGCTTTTCATATTTTCAAAATTTCCTATATTGAACAATATACTAAAAATTCTTAGACAATAATAAAAAATGCTTAATATTTTACAAACTAAATGTTGCACTGTTGCTCAGAAGGGAAGAATACATGTAGCTGGAATTATGACTACTATACAGAGGTGTATGGAGCTAGGTGTGGTAAGAAGAGTACAAAGATGGCCCCCAACATTCCTGCCACGGCACCTACACTCCCCGCATGAGCCCCACTCCTGGAATGTGGGGCATCAGTGAATAGGACAGGTGTCACTCCTCCAGTTAGGTCACAGTCTGTATGGCAAAGGTAAAGAGATTTTTCAGATTAAGCAAGGTCCCCAATCAGCGGACTTGAGTTAATCAAACAGGTAATTATCCTGGATAGGCATGCCCTAATCAAGTGAGCTCTTGAAAGAGGGTCTGGAGACCAGAGAGATCCACCAAAGGCCAGGCTGTGGGAGGGACTCACCGCTGGGACCTCAGCGGCATCAAGGGACTGAGAGCAATCCACAGCCAATAGCCAGCAAGAAAATGGGGCCCTCGGTCTTAAAGCCACAAGGAACTGAATTCCGTCAACAACCCATGGAAGAGGATCCTAAGCCTCAGAGGTGATTGCAGATCTGCTGACCCCTATATTTCAGCCTGGGAGACCCTGAGCAGGGACGGGCTCACCTGTGGAAGACTCCTGACTGGCGTTCATGATGAGATAAATTGTAAGCTGCCAAGAAAATGAATATGCTAGAGAAGAAACTGCTTTGTTTTGCTGGAGGGTAGGATACATAAGCAGGAATGGTGGGGGAGGTTCATGATACTTGCCACCAGAACCCACGCACACCACGCAGAGACTCGTTTCCTTGCTGTCGGCACTTCCCACTGAAACTTCTGAGAAGCATAATAATAAATAAAATGATATTACTGAGTGCAAGTGCTTAGGAACTTGAGTAACAAGCTCTCTATAAATATTAGATTAAAAAGACATGAACAGCTTTTACCATTATAGAGGATAATAGAATTTGATCAACTAAATCCCAGGGCTTTATAAAGCACAAATTATGTAAACAAGCTTAATGGCTTTTTGATAAAACTACAAAACTCATGCTAGGAAGAATACAGGAGGAGTTCCTTATTTGGACTTCAAACTTCACACGCTGCAGCACAGATGCTTACTTAAATTTAAAAAAAATTAAACATGAATGCAAAGCGAGTTTTAAAGAACATGAATTAGATTATAGAATATAGAGAAAAACATTGTTTTTGATTTACGGATAGGGAGTACATTTCTGAGGATAATGACGGGATCTAACTTTATTTACTATTGTTATTATTAATCATCGGGCAGATCTTTCCAAACGAAGCTTTAAATATGGAAGTTGAGGTTTCTGGGAAAAGATGCTGGCAAGCATCTTAAGATAGAAATAGAAGCTCACATGTTTAAAAAAAAATGTACCATTAACAGGTAAATACTCAAAATACATGATAGTTTATGTTTACAACAATTGTATTTACAACAGCAGATTCTCAGAGGGAGGATGAAAGTGGAGGAGGAGAAAGGTAACAGTGAGCCCATTCTCGCGCCCGAAGGGCTTGGCTGGCGCAGAACGATGTCTTCTTCCACAGGGGCTTCAGGGAACACACTGTCCACTCAGTACCAGCTCCACAGCACTTGGGACGCTCTGTCATTTAGGGCACCCCTGATTCCCAAGCAACATGGCCCTGAACCGCAGGCAGTCAAGAGAAGAATTACAGCGTAGGAGACCTACCTCATGATAAAAAAAATGAACAGGGCCAATTCCTGTCAAAGAAATGAGTGGCCAAGAAATGAGTAAATTCAAGCTTATTCGAGATAAGAGGACTCTGTCTCTGGATTATTTGACTGCAGGAATACTGTGATATTTTTCTTTCGTGTTCCATGGTAATAACAGAATTTGTTCTTCTCTCTCTTTTTTTTTTTTTAGAATGGGAGGGAGTGTAGAGATCCACCATTCCAATGCCTCCACTTCCTTTATAAGGAAACCGGAAACGCAGACACAGACATTGCCTGAGGTGCTCCCAGCGCGCGGGGAATCTCTGCGGTACCTGCTCAGGGCAGCTGGGCCCGGCGGAGGGACAGGCTCACCCCTTCCTTAATCTGCCCTCGGCCTCCCGGGCTCCACCTCATGCCATTACCCGCGGCAGAAACCCGGCCATCAAGTTCAGCTCTCTCTCATTTCAGCCACAGCCTGGCCGCCTCAGCTTTCTAAATAGCCATGAACTTGACCGCCTCCTCTACCTGACTGCCACTGACCTTACATTCTCAGGTTTGACGCCTGGATCACAATAGGGGTTTTCTCCCTTGTGTCCCTGTTCTACACCTGGGTCTCCTCTGGAGAATCCCATTCACAGCCGCCAACGTCATGCTTTACAAATACAGTATCACCACGAGCTGGCTCTTCCCTCAGGACCATGTGTGAACTGCTTTGCTTGTTGGACAAAGCATTTTATAAGTCGGTCTCTTTTTCCTTCTCCCCTTTTCCAGGCCTTGCAACATCCACCTGTTCTTCAAGATTCGGCTCACGAATCTGCTGTTTCTGGGGAGACTTTGCTGGTCCTGAGCTGAGGGTAGCTGCCCATCCGACGGTTTCCTAGAGCTGTCTACTCACGCCCTTTGGGAGGTTGGTCCCTTCCAGACAACCCCGCTCCCCGCATCCTGCCTGCGCGCACTTGCCGTACTTGGGGGAATGTCGCTTGTTACAAGACATGTGCATTGATTCAAAGTCATTCCCTCTCCTCAAAACGTTTTGTCATTCTCTAGGACCCAAGAAGTCACTTCAACATCCACATGGGTGACCCAGTCTTCCCCAAATGCTCTCAGACATTCTTCCTCTCGATCACACCCTCCTCCCACATGCTGACACACCACCTCATCAGCAGAGACCTGATTTCTATTGAGTTCCCTAGGACTCGTTCCCGAGAGGCCTTTTCCCTGTTTATATCAACCCCCAAGTGATATCATCACTTCTCCTATATTCAGATGCTAACAATTAGCACATTTCCATCTCTAACCCACAAATCCTTTTTGAGGTTTTATCCAATTGCAAAATCGGCATCTCGATTTAGATGGTATATAGCACCTCACATTTAACTATGCCAAAACTGACGTCTTGCATTTTCTCTAAATCTGTTCTTCCCTTAATTTTCTACAACTCCCAGAGGCACTGTAATTCACCCAGTTATTCAATCCATATATTCGGGAGTTACTCCTGACGACTGTCTTTAGCCATCCTCACCCAATCTGTCATCCATCCTGACAATTCTAACTTCAGAATTAAATCTAAAATTCATCTCTGTCTCATCACTGAAACTGTCACCACTCTAGTTCGAGGAGGAGATGATGCCTCCCTGGACTTTGACGAAAACTCCAGAACTGGTCTTGGTGTTATAAACAAGACCTCCTCATTCTCCTGCTTAAAACCTCTCCGTGGAGCCCCACCCCCTGCACTGAAAAGTAACGGAAAACATAAACAACAGCTTTTTTCCGCACAACCCTCCTTTCTGCCCTGTGCCCTCCGGCCTTGCCCATCTGGCAACTTCTCTTGAGCCCCCTCTCTGAGTCTCACCAAGCTCCAGTTTCCAGCCACAGGGGTTTCAGCTCCTTGGAATGAAACAATCTCTTTCACACCCTGTGGTGTTCATTTATAGGGCTGATTTCCCCTCCTTACCTCCTTGAGTGCTTTGTCTCTTTTCATACTTTTATATTTTGGCTAAAAGGTTGCTTCTGGAGAGAGGCGTTATCTAAAATCCGGCATCCAAACTAAATCACTTCTCAGAACTCCATTACTTTTCTTTGTAGAAAAATTACTTATTTATTTGTTTGCTTTTTTAATATGTGTTTTACTAGTAGTTGGGAAGGCATTTAGTGTATCCACTTATTCTCACATGGCACAGTTCCTGATGCATAGTGGGTATATAAATAAACCTGGAAAAAAGGATCCTAGAGGTATGCTTAAACACTATTTCTTTTCCCGGATTTTTTTTTGGTGTATATTATATATTTTTAATTAAAATTTAGGTAATATAGATGCAACATGCAATTGTGATAAATGATAAAGAGGTCTCTCGTACCCTCCCTTCACTTCCCCCAGTGGGGCCACCACACAAAACTGAAGTACAGCCTCACAACCGCGATATTGCCGCTGGTACAGTCAGGACGCTAAACACGTCATCACCACAGAGTCCGTCATGTTGGCCTTCTCATACCACGCCCACTTCGTTCCCACTACCATCCCTCCTTCACCGCCAGCAGTCATTAATCTGCTCTCCACTTCCATAACATTGTCATTTCAAGAATGTTATATAAACAAAAGTCAGTATGTAATCTTTTGAGATTGGATTTTTTTTCACTCAGCATAATTCCCTGGAAATTCATTTATTTCTGTTACATTGGATCAATGGTTCATTCTTTTTTTTTTTTTTTAAAGATTTTATTTATTTATTTGACACAGAGAGAGAGATTACAAATAGGCAGAGAGGCAGGCAGAGAGACAGGGAGAGGAGGAAGCAGGCTCCCTGCCGAGCAGAGAGCCCGATGCGGGCCTCGATCCCAGGACCCTGAGATCATGACCTGAGCCGAAAGCAGAGGCTTTAACCCACTGAGCCACCCAGGCGCCCTGGTTCATTCATTTTTACTGTCAGAGAGAATTCCATGGTATGGATGTCCTAAGTCTGTCTAACCACTCACCTATTGAAGGGCCTCTGGGTCCTTTCCAGTTTTGGGCTATTACCGGCAAGTCTGCAATGCTCATCAGGGACTCTGTCTTCATTTCCCTGGAGTAAATGCCCAGCAGTGCAACTGCAGAATCATGTAAAATGTGCATGTTGAGTTTTTAAAGAGACTACCATTTGGAATTGGGGAGGAAAATAAGGATGATTTGCAAGAGGCGTTATGTAGAAGAAATAGAGAATGAAACAGAAGCAGCTGGGATGACCAAAAGATAGCAAGGGGTTGAAATTATGGACCGAATCGAACAATAAAATACTCTAGAATAGATACACTTCAAGTCCTTCCTTATGATTCAAAATGAAACATAGTGAGGATAAAGGATACATTACTTATTTGATAATGTTAAACAAACAGAACTTTGAGACATCAGTTGACTGTACTGGGATCATGAATATTTGGAGGAACTTCTCGTCCAAAAATCAAGGGAGACTCCCTTCTTGTCAGGCCCTAAATCAACTGTGTTTTCATTCCCTTTATCTTTTAAATTAGTAATTGAATTGAAAGTTGAAAATTGAATTGAAAGGAACAGGATTCCTAAGAATAGATCTAAATAAGAAGTAATTTTCAACAGTGTCTTTAGTTTCTACCTAACTCTACATCAGATATTCCTGTCGGGGAGGTCCCTTTCCTTATATTTGTCACTATGTCTGTACAAGTTTACAGCTCTCCCCCATCCCACCCCATCTGTAGAAAGAAAGAAAAAAAGGCTGATTACTGCCAAGACATTGCTTCTTCCCCAGAGAAGATGTCTTGCTCCCATTTTTAAAATATGTGATATATTTAACAGTGATAATACCAAATTATATTTGGGCCACTGAGAAGTGGGATGGCTCTACTCTTTAACAGAAAAGTTATAAAGGAAGGCACATATACTTTCTCATGACACAGAGTGAGAGATATATCAAGACTTCATAGAATTGTTCAAGCTGTCATTACTTCATCTTCTTCAACATCTATCTCTTGGAAGTGCAACAGCCCAAACCAAGCTATGTGGTACCATACTGTCCTAATGATGTCAAGTTCATGTTCTTTCCAGATGAAGAAAGGGCCAATGGGTGGTAAAAGGCCAAGAATGCCTGCTGGCCTTCAGTGTCCCTGACACACTAGTGTTCATACCTATCTTGAATGATAAAAGAAAAAAATATTCTACCTGCAGAAAGTGGTACTGTACTCTTCACTGTCCAGACTGCATTTAGAGTATTGGCTTAAACTATAATCATATTTTTTATATATTAGGAGAAACAAAAATCAAGATTCTTATAGATTAAATGAAGCTCTCACAGATTATATTTTAGTTCAACTAAGATCAAAATGAAGATAAACAAGAAAGTACCTGAGCACTCTGACAAGTCCAATCAATAAACTCTTAGATCAAGCTTTCTGATGAGCAGGTTTCTTCTCTGGGTCACACTTAACGTTCTCAGCATGGAAGGCTACTTTTCGGACGATCGCATTTTCTCTACATGCCTTCCATACTGTACTCCTGTCCTCATCACTCCCCCTTCTGTTCTGGGCTAGACATGGCTTCCTGATGTTGCTGGAAGTTCTCCACGGGGTCTGCTTACCCACAGCGCTCTTCAGGGTTCTCCCTTCGAGCGGCACAGTCCTATTTCCACTTCGCACCTATGTCTGGGAATGTCATGGGAAAGAAGTGACTGCCGATTGACCTGTGAGCTGAACCAGGCACTCCAAGGCTTCTCATCCCTTCCCTTGACCTTGGAATGGAGTTCCACTTGCCTTTCTCTCTCCCAGAGGCTGCTCCAAGGACTCAGACTTGCCATGGTGGTGTGGTGTTGAGGATACTTGTACAGTGTATGTCACTCAACCCAGGTGAGGCCTCTTCATGTACTGTTAAGATTATGCTGCCATCAAGACAAGCCTCTTATCTAAGTTCCCTGTGCTTATTAAAACTGCCACCTACCAACCTGAAGGGGTCTGTCTCCCTCTTGGGTCTCTCCCTGCCCTCTGAGTACAGGGACTCTTTCAGATCACACCCGGGAAATTCCCTGGAGGGCTGGGAACCAACACATTGAATCAAAGTCTTCAGCATAGAGACAATTAGTATGTATGGAAAACAAAAACAAAAAGCCCTATAAATGATTCTAAAGCATTACCTGATTTAAGAACCACTAGCCCCCCAACCAACTTATGTTTGAATCTTACCTAAATAATAGAAGCAAGATATTTAATTGTCTAATCCTTTAAAAAAAATAATACCTTACCTTACCTTACTCCCCGGTAACCTTTACTGAAAGTTTACCATGTGTCAGATAATGTGGGAAGAACCACATGTATATTAATTTATTTCATTTACATAAGAATGCTATGTGGTAGATATTATTATTAATTCATTTTATAGATGAACATACTGAGGTTTACTGGGTTTAATACAGTCAATAAGGTGCCCGTGATTATATACCTGGTGACTGATGGAGCTGGGATGCAAACCCAGGTACTCTAGGTAAAGAATTTCTCATGGTACCTGACACATAGTAGACAGATCATGTCGTAATCATTCTAAGTAGTGTCATATCGTCATTACTGTTAAAATCAAATACTGCAGGAGTTTCCATCAAATGCTGATCCTCTCCTGGAGCCAGTGAGTAGTACATGCCTCACACTCTTCTACTTTGGAGGATAAGACATTACTAAGTGTCTGATGGAAAATCTGCCCTTAGAGATCTGTATATTTTACACATTGTGGGAGTTTATCAGAAGCCATAATTTCATTTCATAACCCTGAAATTTAATATGGAAGTGAAGAAAAACTAGGTTCTCTCCTGATGTAGAAAATTCCAGATACATATATTGAAAGCTGCGGGTGCTGCCAGAATGGCATTTCTGCTCCCAGAAAGCCTCCTTATGTTAACTACGGGGCCCGGGGAAGATCGGGAGGGGCCCATAAGCTCCCCCCTGACATGGGCAGTGTGGACAATCGAGCAGTGATACTAAGTTCCTCAGTCTAGGTTCCTGGTGGAGGCTGCTCCGTGGGCCACCTCTTCCGGCGGACTTCCCCCTTCAATTTCACTTTCTGGGTTTTTCCCCTACATCTTCTTGTTTTAAAATGTTTCAGGCAAAAGGCAGATTTTAAAAAGAACAGGTTAGAAGATTTTTTTTGCTTTAGAAGCACATTTCACCATTTTACCGAACAAATCCAACAATATTTCATTTATTACATGGGATAAGAACATGGCGCAGAAGGAAGCAGACTTGAGTGGTACTGTTCATGCTCAACATAGAGAAGATCAATGTCCGTGCAACATAAAAACGGCATAGTTACCTGTCATGTTGCAGTAGACTTTCAGAGGCCCCAGAGGTCCACTGCCATCAGGATCTATCCAGTAGTAATTTGACGTCTGGCCCAGGTGTTTGTATGCTTCACAGGAAGGCTCATAGATCGCTAGAACAGAACAGCCTACGTGAGCACAGTGCAGAGCAAATGGCTCCCCAGATGGGTGCCCCAGCACAGCCAATACTGGCCAGCGCCGCTGAGCAGTGTATCCTCCTGTTAGAGCGAGTGCTCTTTTCATCTACATTTAAATTCATGATTTGGTTCTTACTCTATAAGTGTTTCTGACCTAACAAAGACAGCCAAGTTCCTGCTACGGCTTTATAGTTGGGGAAAGGTCTAAAACCATCAATGGTAGATAAATGTATTATTTGTTGCATTAGGGATCATTGAAATAATATTTAATCTGGACTTATTTATAGATATGACTTTATTTTGAAAGGCCATAAGTATTGGCTGTTTCGTTGGGCTATCAACTAAGAGAACTCTTTCTCTCTCCACACATACACACACACACACACACACACACACACACATACATACATACATATATATATACATTTTTTTTTTGCATAGATAGTGTACACTCCCCCAAACAGCATGAGCTTTCTAATCTTCCTTCACTTCAGGAAAAAGGAAAGATGTCCCTGCTTCATTTTGTATTTTAATTACATCACATCTAGTTTGTGTAGGAGGCTGACATCAATGTAATTAAATTATAAGTTCTTTTCCATTGTTTTTCTTTTTGTTCCCACGCTCCTGACGCATTTTCTTTTTTCACAGAGACTGCACCTGCTTTCCAAAGTACAAAATGGACATTTGCATATCTCCTTTGTCGTTATAACTTCTAGAATACTACTGGGAAGACTTTTAAAAACAGCTCCACAGTGACATTTAGGATGACTTTAAAAGATCGCTTTACAAAACTGAGAACTATTTCTGGTAAAGAGCTATCATCGGATGCACACGTAATCGATTCTTTTGATAAAGAGCATTGGAATTCCCACTGCGATCTGTTGCTCATTAACGGCAGGTCGGATTCTGGGACCTCTCTTTCCACCCCTCGCTTCCATGTTCTCTGTGCTTCCATTTGGCTGCCCCTGTTTTCCTCTACAAAGATGTTACACCTCAAATTCAATTTCATGTCAACAACAACACACTAGGCTAAAACAATTCTCAAATTCTTTGTTTTTTTTTTTTTAAAGATTTTATTTATTCATTTGACACACAGAGAGAGAGATTACAAATAGGCAGAGAGGCAGGCAGAGAAAGAGGAGAGAGAAGGAAGCAGGCTCCCTGCTGAGCAGAGAGCCCGATGTGGGCCTCGATCCCAGGACCCTGGGATCATGACCTGAGCCGAAGGCAGCGGCTTCAACCCACTGAGCCACCCAGGCGCCCTCAAATTCTTTGTTTTACTTAATCCTCTTTTCCTCCCTTCTTTCTGCAAATACTGAGTACCTACATGTGCTGAGCAGGGGATTAGGCAACACAAGTACAGATGTGAGCACCACAGATAAAGGACCAGTAGGGTTTGTTCACTAATTATTTTCGTACTACTCATGCATAAGGTGCCCCTGGAAGGGGATGCAGATGGAAGTCCAGGCGGAGCTCACGTGTCTTTCATCCAAGCGTGATGATTAATATGTCCAATTTCAATCTCTCAAGTCTCTTATTTGGATAATAAACTACGGTTGCTCTAATTTTGAATGCCATGTCAAGTAAGATACTGCAATAAAGGGCAGGGAGGAAGATTTTTAACCTCTAAGCAGGAAGATGCTATAATTAGATGTAGGCTTTAGAAAGAAAACTCCTATAGAAAAACAATAGGTTTTAGGGAAGTGATTCAGAAATTCATGAGTGCACATAGGCTGTCATTGCCATAGGCCAGGTGAAGGAGGAAGAAGATGGGACCAATTCACGTGTTTTTAAAATCTACTAGCGATGGAGACCAGGTGGGTGTCGGTACTTAGGAAGAAGGAGAGTTCGGAATGACCTAAATTCACAATTTCTAACTGCCTTACTAATTTTTTGCAACCTCTTTCCAGATAATTGCAATTTTTGTGTGTAGCTCAAGATGATCCAGAATGTCAAGTTAAAATTCTAAAGTTTTCCTTTTAGTCACTTTGGGCAATATGACTTTAAAAGCTTTCACATTTCTTTTTTAAATATTTAATAATCAGTCTCTCTCTTTTCCCCCTACAAATACCCCATTTTCCTTATCATCCAGTATTTGGTTGTCCTACCTAAATATCTCTTCACTTCTCACCAAATTAAGCTTTTTAGTCAATGTTAGTCTAATCCCAAAACATTACTTTCACTATGTTAAGAAATACGTAATGATTTTTCAGTATCCATGGTATTATACCCCAGTTCACCATCTACGCATACAAGACCTTCCATAATCCTAAGAGATGTTTCCTGGTTTGGGTGACTTGCCCGCATAAACTTGCACAGTGGTGAGTCGCCTTTTCCGGGGTCACCTTTATCTGCCAATCACTATAAACCTCTTAATCTGTTAGCCTTCTCTACCAGAGTTAACTATTAAGGCAGGAGTGCTAAGAAACAGGACTCTGAAATTAAACAGACTGGGGTTGAGATTCTGACTCTACAAAGTACTGCTTATGTAACACTGGCAAAGTTGCCTAATTTCCTTTAGCCTTGTCTGGAGAACAGGTACCAGGCATTTAGAATGTAGGAATGAGAACTGCTAACCATTGCTAAACCACTCTTTCTGGACCATGACAAACACTGAATCGGTGGAATTTTTATGATTAATGTAGTAGGTCCTACTCCTAGTCCTCCTTCCTTAAGGAGACCCTCCCTAGTCAACATACTCCAATCACTGCTCCTCTCATCACTGTAATACCTGAGTATAGTCAATTTTGGACTTGACTGACCATTGTTAATTGAATTTCATATATGAAAATTTTATTTCCTAAGAAGACTGTGAGTTATCTTGAGGGGAGGGTCTAGAATATCTATATTTCTTTTCTACTCCATATACTCTAACACGGTAGATTTTTTTTAAGATTTTATTTATTTATTTGAGAGAGAAAGAGAGCCCAGGAGGGGAGGTAAGAGGGAGAAGAGAAACGGCCTTTAAGCAGACTCCACACAGAGCGGGAAGCCCGACGTGGGCCCAATCTCCGGACCCTTATCTCAGGATCTCACCATCATGAACTGAGCTGAAACCAAGAGTTGGACGCTTAACAGACGGTGCCACCCAGGCGCCCCAAACAGCAGGTGTTTAAGAAGAGCCATCAGAACTGATGAAAGCATGATGTGATGGTAAGAAGCGTGCATCTAAGTAAGCATATAAACACCCTAGTGAGGGCCATAGACCTTAACTCAAGTAATTGACTAAGAGCAGGTGTTGATGGTTTGTAGATGAGGGAAATCCAGGTATGCAAGAAGCTCTCTTCTTTTTCTTCCAAGGGTGACAGTTATTCTGCTTGACTTTCACCTACAACAGGCCTACTAGCTGATTTGCATCATCAACACAAATGGGAAACCACGTATCTCAGTCCACACGGTATCATGCGTGAAAATCACCTGGAGAGCTTGTTAAGACAGAGATTCCTGGGCCTCACCCCAAAGATTCTGATTCAGCAGAGAATTCGCAGTTCTAACAAGCTCTCAAGTGATGCTGCTGCTGCTGGTCCTGACGGCTGTTTCAGAGGCACAGCTCAAATCCTGGAAAAAAGTTAACTCCGGAAGGGTGAGCTAATTCTTTATATACATTTAAATGTAAGTACAAAAAACGTAGGACACCGAAAGGCAATACAGTAAAATTTTAAATAAAATAAGGCCGGACCGCCACCTCACTTTACTCAAAATAATGAAAAGGGATTGCGATACAAAACCCTAAATAAAAATACACGCAAAAAGAAATATACTTGGATGAACGTACCCACACAGTACAGTGGTTATCTGTGAGCAGTATGATTATGGATGATTTAAAACTTCAGGGCGCCTGGGTGGCTCAGTGGCTTAAAGCCTCTGCTTTCGGCTCAGGTCATGATCTCAGGGTCCTGGGATCGAGGCCCATATCGGGCTCTCTGCTCGGCAGGGAGCCTGCTTCCTCCTCTCTCTCTGCCTACTTGTGATCTCTCTCTCTCTGTGTCAAATAAAGAAATAAAATCTTTAAAAAAAAAATAAAACTTCATACATTTCTGTGTTTCCATATTACTTTATAATGTGCACAAGTTGTGTTATGATTAAACATACACTTGAGAAATACGTATCTGGAATAACGGCACGGAGGTAAAATGGCAAGGACACCTGGATATAATGAGATTGCATTAGTTTTATAACTGAGGAAGGAATTAGGAGATTTTCATTCAAATCTCCTTTCTGTCATTTACAATGTGAAAACTCCCCTTCACTTTTAGTTTTCTCAGCTGTGAAACAAAAGCAACACTATCTCCTTCAACTAAGTTATCGTGATGATTAAATGAAATCACACACACTTTGTAAACTAAAAAGCATTGAATATATTGACATTTTAATGCAGAGAATGAGCTAAATGAAGCATTTCCCCTGCAGCCTCAGCCAGTTAGCTCTGGACCCAGTGGAGGCATCACAGGCTTGCACAATCTGTGCACAGTAAGTCTGAGGAGAGGACAGCCCGCGAGGGCTGAGGTGGCAGCCAGTGAAGACGTGTGTGAGCCGTCAGCGGTGATGGAGTTTCGCTAGCACACTGCAGAAGAACGCAGAGGCAACTGGGCTGACGGGGCAATAAACAGACTCATCGAGTCCATTGATTTATTGGAAAAGTGATTTTTCTCTGCTGCGACCTCTAGTCCTGAATAAAAGTTCTCGTATTATTGTACATATTCCTAAATACATCTCAGATGTTCAGAAATACTACTACTGAACACATCAGATTGGATTCCACAGCATGTAAAACGCCAGAAGGTGGGGAATCCGAAGTATGTTCGTCATTTTCATTAAACGACGAGTGTTGTCTGTGCGACATCATACCAGGTACAACGGAAAATGACAAAGGACTGCTGTGTTAGTCTCACACGGCTCCTGGAACAAATAACCAAACCTCAATGCACTGAAACAACACGAACTTCCCACCTTACAGCTCTGGAGGTTAGAAATT
The DNA here is from genome assembly GCA_002007465.1 of Ailurus styani. Classification (NCBI taxonomy): domain Eukaryota; kingdom Metazoa; phylum Chordata; class Mammalia; order Carnivora; family Ailuridae; genus Ailurus; species Ailurus styani. The sequence continues at coordinate 1,746,258 of LNAC01000182.1, forward strand.
TGAGGTGGGATTTACTGGGCTAAGTTCAAACCCCGTCTGTAGGGTGATGCTCCTTCTGAAAACTCTGGGGGAAAATCCATTTTCTACCCTGGCTCAGTTTCTAGACTCCACCCCATTCCCTGCTCACTGGCCTTGTCCCATGTCTCCATCTCTGAAGCCAGTCCTTCCCACATGCCATTGCTCCAATTGCCCAATTTCCCTGTCACGTCTCTCTTTAAGGGGCCCTATGATCACCTTAGGCCCATTTAGACCATCCAGAATAATCTCATGTGATGGGCCTTCACCTAATCATACAATCCCTTTGCCATAGACGATAACATTGACAGGTTCCACAGATCAGGATAACTGGGGGTAGGAACATTACTCTGCTTATCATAACTATATAAAAATAGGACTGCTCTACTTAATGAACAGATGTTATTAAGCATCAAATGTGTTCCTCGTTGTTAACAAAAGAAGTATTAAGCAGAATAATAATAAAGATGGAGGCATAAAGTCAAAGGTTGGTACGGAACCTTAAAGTCCATATGGCCCTGGGCGTACAACCATCAGCAGAACACCAAACAACAGGCGCCTACTCTGCCCTCCCAGCCCCAACCAAGGACAAGGAGAACTGCTCCCCCCGCTCACGCACGGGCATGGTGTGAGGTGTCTGAGGGATTGCCAACTCGCAAAGGGAAGAGCCAAAGGTTGAAGAGCAAAGAGGTGCAACCAGCCTCATGTGCAGGGAGATGAAGCACAGTCAAGGAACGACCAGAGTGTGGACAGAGTATGAAGTACTCCTATGAAGTAGGAACTCTGCCCAAGGAGAAGAACTCTCCAGAGTCTGAATTGCAACAAAAAATGGGAACAGAAAGAGGGCCAAAGCAACAATAACAACAACAAAAATGGGAATACATTTAAGTGAGCCGATTTGAGTGACTTTTAAAAATTTCAGGGCAGTGGTATTTACAGAACCAAATTGTAGGGAAAGGAACTATTTGGTGGAATTGGGTGGTGACCACATCACTGCAGGAATTTGAACATGAAAGCAAAAATAGAGGGCGCCTGGGTGGCTCAGTGGGTTAAAGCCTCTGCTTTCGGCTCAGGTCATGATCTCAGGGTCCTGGGATCGAGGCCCACATCGGGCTCTCTGCTCGGCAGGGAGCCTGCTTCCCCCCCCTCTCTCTGCCTGCCTCTCTGCCTCCTTGTGATCTCTCTCCCTCTGTGANATAAAACTTGATAGAGACTGCTAAATTCATGAGTGGGGTTTTTGTTAGGATGTGTGAGACAGATTGATTTTTTAAAAATGTGGGTATCAGGGCACCTGGGTGGCTCAGTGGGTTAAAGCCTCTGCCTTCGGCTCAGGTCATCATCTCAGGGTCCTGGGATCGAGGCCCGCATCGGGCTCCCTGCTCAGCGGGGAGCCTGCTTCCTCCTCTCTCTCTCTCTCTCTCTCTCTCTCTCT